>CABPRJ010001905.1:1125969-1172057 GCA_902439185.1 Cinara cedri | reverse complement strand
GTAGTACATTATGTATTGTTGTTATATCGGTTTTAACTCGATTAAATTACTTGTTTTTTTTTTTTTTTTTTTTTTTTTTTTTTTTTTTTTTTTTGGGTAGGTATATCATATATTTTCATTTAGATATATGATTAATAATAGGTTTAAGTAACTCAGCTGTCTACCTGAGCCGTTATTCGAGATAAATAATTGAACCGTCTAGATACATTTCTTTAGGATCATAATATTTCAAAATCATAATTTATATATTTATTAATAGTAATAGGTAAGGTTAGGTATTTAGTTAATTAATTAATAAGTTATATCCATCACACTGAAACATTTTTTAAGTCTATATACATGTGCCTACTCTTATTAGCACTTTGATAGATAATGAATGAAAATTAACATAAAAATTAGCATAGAAAATAACATGTTATTTCTTATATGTACATAATGAAAAATACTATTTGATAAAGACTGTTAACAAATACCATTACGTTACATTGATCACGTGTTTCATCTTTTTTTTATATGTATCATAGGTACCTATAGATAAAAAGTTATCGACTCTATCTATTAATACTTTAATGTTTTTATATATTTTATGTACATCTGACAATCTAGTCAATTATTATTTTAGTGATTATCTCTTATCTTTCTTTATCGGCATAGCCTATATATATATATTTATACACAACATTTCAACGGTTACGAGAGAATGATTACTATACGTTTGTTTATTTATATAATTAATATAGCCATAGAGCAGTGGTTTTAAAATTGGATGATTGCCGTAACAACTATGAAGTCGTAACAACTCATTAAACTAATTTTGTGCAAACAAATTAAACAATGACAAAAACAAAATAGATAAAAAGATCACAGGGTGCCGTGGCCAAAAAAGTTTGAAAACCACTGTTATTTAGAGACTACACTTCAAGACTACAACGTCACGATTATAACGCACCTGTTTTCTCGTCGCATAGTATATGGTATACGAATAAACAGAACGATGATAATATAAACGAGAGTTATTTTTTTTGTTTTATTATTATTATTCCCGTTTGCGGTCTCTCGCGCTAAGAGACCGCGGTGTCGTTTAAGTCGTGGTGACAAATTATACGTACAACTACGAGGGGGCAGCTCGAGTACTTATTACAATTACATCCTTCTCCCCGACATCACCACACTCTAAATCTCGCGGATAGTTCTCGGAGGGGATCCAAAACGACCCCGGGATCACTATACACACTTTAGTTTACTTCTCTGGCAGTATTATACATATTAGGGTGTACTAAAATATTATTTTATCTTTATACACTTTTATATATATATATATATATATACTATGCACATTGCACCGACCGGTTTCTTAAAATTTGTTCAACGGATAGCTCGCAGAAACATAATATAATATTACTATAGGGCTGATATTCAGATAATTTCGCATATTTTTATTGAATGACCAAAAAACCGATTAGTTTTATACCAAAATGTGTTTCATGAGACAACGGTTCGACACACAACATTTTATTTTGCATAATGCGACATTTTTGGATTTCGAGGGCATATTTTAAGGATTCCGCTCATTTTTAAGATATTTTCAAGATGGTAATTATACGGAAAAACTAAATGTAATAATACGATTTGTTTTTTAGTATTTTTATAGTGTAAATTTGAAAAGTTTTTAAAAATATTTGGTGCATACACATATTATTAGCCTTAAATACAAATATATTGTTTTCGCGTTTTTCCGTTGATTGGTTATATCTTACAAACGGTTTTTTTTTTTAAAAACGAGAAAATTAAAGAAACTTCGTTTACATATCGAATAATATGAAACATCATAATATTAATATCAGGCGAATATCTTCACGGACGTGTATTTACGTGCTGAACATGAAATAATATCTAACGTTATCGTTTAAATGCAAAATAGCATCGCAGTTATGAAAGTTTAATAATTTTTCCCTCGTAATTATTATTTTATAATATTATGTACATTTGCTCGAGATTATTAATCTAGCGGGATTATAATATTATAATATTATAATATACATATAAATGACGCTGCAGTATTTACGAAGTAAAATAATATTTCGATGTATATTGTGAACCCGGCTGTTGCACTCATCATCGCGGTCGCGTATACAGAATGTTAATTAAATACGAATAATAATAATTACACTAGGATTAAAGACCGACCATTGCCGAAATATTATTAAAAATTCAATATTGAAATTTAATGCACAATTTAAATAAAATCGATTCCTATTCAAGCGTAATCCGTCTTAAATTACCCATATAATTAACAATCAAACAATATAGTATAAATATTTTCTAATCGATCGTCAATTAGTTTTTTTTACAAACGGTTGTTTTTTTAAATATCGTATATCATTAAGGATAAGTGACGTTATTAAAACTCGAATTTAGAACCCACGACTATATATACATCATTTACTCACTGTTTACGGTTTAATAATCGCTAGACGCTGCAGTCGAATACGACGTATTCGCATTGTTATCAGAACACGAATTATGCGGACTATAATATACCTGTTCGGTACAAAATCCTATAGCTTACTTGTTGGCCCAAACCCGAAACTGCTATGATGTGGAAGTTGGTACTTTAAATGTGTATTGAGTACACGTAAAATTAACGACCGGTAAAAAGAAACTAGGAAAATAACGCCGTATACATTTTTTTCTGTAGCGATCTTCAAAATTTAATACGAACGATAATCAGGTACACGTTACCTTATTACAATAATAGGTAATTTATGGATTGGAATGAATTGAATCGTTGAGTGCGTAAAAACTGGGAATTCAAAAATGACATATTCGTAAATATTTGTACCCGACAAAAATAAGAAAATTGGTCAATGCAAATTGTTTGATTGGACCTAGATTTCTGGTAGAATAGTTGTTTAAAAAAACTAAAAACGATTTAGAATCGATGGTCCAGATTTTACAGAGTTTCAAATTTTGAATTTCAGATTTTCACTATATAGGTTTTTATACAGGTGGACACAACAAACTATGATTCTTGATAGTATATCGGTCATACCAAGTGATGAATTTCGCAAAGTTTTTTTTTCCCAGTGAAGTAATTATCTTAAAGTTTCAAAAAACCTTAGACAATCCAAGTCCAGAAGAACCAATTAGACATCTAGCTAAGACATACTATACAGACGTTCCTGCACTGGCTGTACTTAATCTTTTACGACAATGCATCTAACGATAAAACATATATGACAATAGATTTACCCATTCGCCCACTCGTCCAATTAATTTGGTCATGAACCAGCGGTTCCGTTATCCATAGCCCTCGTTTTCAGTGTACAAGTAACTCACACTGTACAATGCCGCGATAGTATGTATTGATTTTTAAGAGGTCGTCATAATAACGTATAATGAGTATCTCTTATACACTCGAGTTATAATAATAGTATAACTTATAAGCGATGAATATAATAATCATAGTATTATAAAGTCGTTATACTAACATTATTATTCAGTCGACCTATAAATACCTATGTATACGCGAGTATAATAATTATCATATTATATCGGAGAGCCGATGCGAGCAGAGGGTGCTGTGTGGTAGATAATATTGTATACTTACTTGTACGTCATATTAAGCTATTATAATCGGCATGTAAATAATAATAAAAAATAAAAATGTATACTTTAGGTGGGTTTTACGGAGTATAATGATATTATAATATATTATTGGCGAACGCGCAGTTCTCGGGTGAAATGAGGGCCGGGACACGAGCGGACGGGAGATGGGGGAGGAAAAGTAGTCGAAAGACCCTGCGAGTAAGTGTGTAATATTAATACAATAATTCGATCGAAATAAATAAAAACACCGTTTTTCGTTATTATCGTGTGTAAGTATATAATAATATATATATATACGGTATATATCGTATATCGTATAGATTGACGTGACTCTATAATAATAATAATAATAATATTATAATGTTCGTGACAGGCTCGTATACACTATACGCACACTGCGCCGGGACGGTGTTATTATTATATTATTACAAGGTATAAACGGGTCCCGGGATGTGCTTGTGTGTGTTTTCGCGTATATGTACCTAGTACTTACAGTAATATAGTCTAGGGTAGCTGGCGAGCAGGGGTAGGTATATATGTTTAACAATATTTATACGTAACAATTTTTTTTTTTTTTTTTTCATTCATAATGTCGTCCGCAACAGAAATGTACGTGCGGCACCCTATATATATAATATTATATGTTAACATTGGTACGTACGATAGATTCCACATACAATGTGAAATATACATTATTACACTATTATATTCGTATGTAACGCAAGTACGGGTGTTTTTTTTTAAATTTTTTATAATAATAACAATTATAACACAGTAAAATATACTTATAAGAGCTATCGTTTATATGTGTAGTTCGGTTTTTATTTTCTGTGGTTTTTTTATAATGTGTCCTGTATTTTCTTCTTCGTTCTATGCATACATTATTATAATAATATATATTATAAAGAAACCATGCTATAGTAGGGGTTTTTTTTTTTTATTCAAAAATGTAAGTCGGATAAACAAAATGCACGGAAAAAACGAAATGAAGAAAGAATAAATTAAACTACAGCATATATATTTATATATAGGTGTAGGTACTTATACTTACTTAATATATATTTTTATTTTTTATGCGTGTATGTGTATTATATAGTTATATACTGCCGTAGCGGTTACAGAGAGAACGCGACGATAAAAATCATAGATTTCTCCGTGACATTTTTCGGACGGTCGTGACCACGTCAACGTCGGTCGCTATTATAATAATATACCTACTCGCATGTACACACGAATATTCCCGCGACTAGAAAAAAAAAACCGACTTCATGACAATTATTTATACGTATTGTTCTTATTTGTTGCGGGGTCGCCGCCGCCGGAAGGCCGCCTCGGAGACCGCGTGTCTCAGATAAATCGTAAAATCGTGTGTGCGTAGCAGTTTGTTGTTGTGTATAATAGTTGTAGTACGGAGAGTTATAAAGCAAAAAATCCTTCCCCCATGGTCTTCATCGCGTTCCCCGAGACCCGGAGAGAAGTTCGAAGACGAGGAAAAAAAGATTATATTTAAAAAAAAAAAATAATAAAAAAAAAACACGAGTTTTTGTGCGGTTACCTGTACTCAGTCGTCGCGTCCTCGTTTAACGACTGAAATATTAACGACTCGCCTCTCGAAAAAAATCCACGATTGTTAAGCGTGCGTCATAATAATATACGTATTGTGATCGTGTGACCGAAAACCGATTACGAAGAATAGAAAATGACGAATATTGAATAATATCACGTAAAACGGCTAAAGACCCGGTTTTTTGCGTTTTTTCCAGATGACGACTGTTATTATATTTCATTTGCACGTAATCGGGATTTCTCCGTACGAAGGCGTGTGTTCAGAGGGGGAGAGGAGGTTAGGGGTTTATCCTACCTCGTCCACAATAGCCTGAAAATACAACGACTATACGAGCGTTTATTCAGAAAGTTTATCTTGCCATTTTAAATAAAAATTAGCTTTTTCGGATCTGGCTTTTAGATTCTCATTGTCCCGGAGTCAGGTAAAATAAAACAAGATTTCATGAATCATACACGACGGTTATTTACTACGTCCCCATCCATTGAATTCTTTCACTGTCCTCGTTTTATATATTATATAATATTATTTTTAAATTGTATTCGTTTAGCGCCATAAATTATATTTTATTATGTACAGTTTGTAATATACACTTTATTTTGTTTATTGCAGCTTTTCTATAGTTTGCTGATTTCTATTTTTTTATTAAATTTGTTTATCATATTTCGTTTAGTGCAAAGATATTATATTGATTTCATTAAAAACAGGGTTCCCTGAAGAATTGGGTGTGAGGGAATATTTTTTTAAAGTGGATTTTTCGGAAATAATTGGGGAGGTAAGAAGTTTTTGTATTCATATTTAAGATATTTTTTTTTTTAATTTCCGAAAAACTGAATAATACGTTGTAAAAAATAAACAAATCATCGCTAAAATTATAAATATTACTGTATTATTACAGTACAATATTATAGTATGATTGTGCTTTGTGCTTATATATATAAGTATATACGTATATATATAAAATATGTAGGTACAGTTTCAGTGATTTAGTATACTCTATATTATTAGGTGTACCTATTACTAAGGTCATATGGATTACTATAGTGGTTTAAAAAAAATATTGCTTTCCTTATTACGTTGGAACTATCTTCCCTTCCTCTTCCTAAAACGACTATTATTTGTTAGACTTCTACACTACGGATAGATTTTAATAGCTAAGGGTTGCACACGATTGTGCAAATTTTACTAAACCGTTTTTAACGAATTTTAGTTTTTCCACATCTTTATTTTATTATTTATTTATTTTTTAACGGGCTTGGAGCCCAATAGAACAATACATTTTACAGTAATAAATAAATTAGAACAATAAAGCATAATCATTAAAGTAAGCAAACAATAGAATAGATTTAAATAACAAATGGTAATAATAAATTTAAAAAAAAAAAACATGAAAAATGGTAACAACAAATTGCAGTCCTTAATACTTATCAAAACGAAACTGACAGAACATCAGGACCGGCAGAATTCGAAGTTTCTAACTCAGATAAACTAAGTTCGACATAATTTATGGAAAAGGAACAGTTACTTGGGAGATTAAAATGAGAGAAAGAAATATCAGGAATTTTGTTGGAAGAGGGAGCAGTATATACGGTGCTAAAATAGGAAGATTAATAGGCTAGCAACTATTTGCTAGTCAATCTTTTCATCAAAATGTACAGTATATAAAATCCCGTTACAGAATTTATTCCTCCAAAAAAATTCCAAAAAAGACCGCGGATCAGCTTTAAGTTAATACTTCGTTTAATTTAAGGACGTTTTATAACAATTTTCGTACTCAAATTTATAATGGAACCGGAAATTAGAAAACTCGTTATAATCTCTGGAACAACGGGACACTATATTTTACATGAACGTGCTTTTTAGCGAAGACTGTAGATTTGAGGTTTTTAGAAAACCATAGAAGGAATTCAGACGGACTGTATGTAACCTCAAAAACAAAATGCATTAGTAGCCTGACCCACATCAAGAGACACTATAGTTGAAAGACACAAGAAAAGAACATATGTCAGGATACCATGGAATTACAATTTTTATGGGAGTTATCAAGAAGTGGAAGGTTCCAACTAATGGCAAATTTAATTACAAGAGCAGGGTGATAAGGATCAGACGGAATAGAGATAATTTCAGATTTATTCACCAAAATAATGGAGTTGTTAGATAATATAGATCAAAAAAACTACAAAAAGGATTCGAGATCCCATTGAGTTGAAAACAATTATTGAAAGCAAATATATCAGAGACACACTGCACTCTAGGGCCAGAAGACGAGTAATAGATTAAGCTATAGTCGTCATTCGACCATGTGGTATCAGAGATATTGAAGTCATCACAAATCATGAATACCCAAATATGATTGAGAGAGATAATAGTCTGGACAGCTGACATAAAAGACTCATAAATGGAAACTGGGCTATTAGGAGAAATATATACTGCACAAATAAAAATATGACATTTTTTGACATGGAATTTGACAAATAAATGTTCAATATTATTGATTGTGGTAGGTGATAAATCACAAACAATTAATGGCAATGAGAGCAACATTATAAAATTTACTAGTATAGCTATTACGATCACATCTAAATACAGTATAATAAGTTATACTTAATTAATTATAAAAAAAAAATGTCACATAATCATGTTTCAGATAATCAAATTAAAATATAGTTAAACAAACATATATTACATTTGAAACATGGTATTTTGATTAGTAAAAAAAATTATTCAAGTACATGTTATTATAAACAACAATATCCAAAGGTTTATTCTCTACGTCAACGAAAATAATTATATTATAAAAACTGCTTAAGAACAATAGTAATATTTTTATTTTTTCTGACACTTGCGTGCAATGTGCATAATATATTATATTTATCGTATATTACGTAATCTTAAAACTCAAAACTATAAGTTTAACACCGTGTATACTGCAGAGGTGATAAAAATGATGTTGTATTTTGTTTTATTTTTTTCACTACCCTCTAAGTGTAAATGGTGAATTTCCTTTTACATTAAAGCTCTCACAACATTAAGCTTTCGAAAAGGGGGAAAGAAATTCCAACGACACGAAGAAAATAATAATAATAAAAAAAAAAAGGTGTTTGTAAACATTTAATATATTAAAAAATCGAAATAATTCATTTTTTATTGTATCTGCGTCTACTGCAGCAACGACACTTCAACGGTTATATTAATGATAAACAGTAATATCGAGATTATATAATATTTCAAAAGTGTTTTAATATTAAGAAAAAAAATACAAAAAAAAAAGTATAAACGGTGGTGGTGTGGCAGCGTTGCGGTCGAACAGAAATATTTAATCGTTTGTGGCAATGCGTTTTTTTTGTCCTCCGCTTTTTTTTAGACGCGTAACAATATGACGTTTATTTTATTATCTTCCGTCGTGGCGCATTCTCTCAAAATGATATTACCTATATATTTAGGATTATGGACTTTGAAATTCTTATGACACTGTAGAGACCGCGTGATTCGATCCGACAGACGAAAAAAAAACCCGATTAACGCACAAAAGGATTTCCGGAGAGCCAGATACGTGTACCTACCTAGACAATATTATAATATAGTTTTGAGTTAAATATTTTACAACATTGTGGAATTATTTTTGAAAGTTATTTCGTCTGCAGCGATTGCGGGGTTATTAAAAAATAAATATACCTAATAATATCATACACAGTTAAACAATAACAATTTGTTATAAACCTGATACTGTGCCTGTGTACACAAGTACCTACTATTGATAAGAGTATGTACTTTCCATAAGATGATCGTATCGATTGTCCGCCGAATATTATTTTTCGGGGGAAAACCGATTTTCACGTATCTGTTATGATCAGTGTTTGGAATTACCTATATAGATACAAATATCTATTTACAATCTAGACAACAAAGATAATCCAGAAAACCATATTATATACTATCTAGTATCTAGATAAAACCTAATTATTTTATCTCTGTCGTTCGAATTATGTTTATTTTATGCGTGTAGATTATATATAGATATTAAGTAAGTAAATTACATCATCATCATTATTATGGTTTTACAAATACTTGTTTTTTTTTTTTTTTTTTTTTTTTATATTCGAAAAATGTATATTAAATAGACTTACCAACAGTGATTGAGTATACTTAATCAATGCTACTAGGACCTCGAGTATTTTAATTATAGTTTGAATACTATTTGACAATAATGTTAATTGTATGAATTAGCTTAATACATTATATTTTATTGTCATGGTTCTATTTTGATGTTATCTATAGATAATTGAAAATTAACTTTAGCCTAGAAAAAAATACTGGTTATATCTTACCAAACACTGCCAAATATGTCCCAATGCACGGAATACAATCATAACATATTGATATTAATCCAGATAACTGAAAGTCAAAATATGATAATATGATAGTTATATGATAATATGATATATTGTAATGATAATCCCGTGTTGTATACTCTAATCGACGACCTTGGAGAGTGTGGCAATTGCGCTAATTTTTTCGAAAATTCACTTGTTTTGATGGCATAATTTTAAAAAATAAAAAATTCTCTATCGATCAATAAAACCGATAAACAAATTAATAAATATATAATGTATATATGTACGTGCGTATGGTTTTAAATGAATTTGGATTTATCTTGTTTTAAAATCTCGGGAGCAACAACAACCAGATAAATCCGGAGTTATTAGGTTGTTGTCCCAGAATATTGGGTCATACTGTTTCTTATTGTTTGTTGCAATATTTCATATCTACCCGCCGACCGTGTTAATTAGTAAAATATACCAGTTCAACCGAATAACCGTGTTCCGGATTTTAAAGTTTTATGTTTGTTCTTGGACAATTTCAAAACGGGGAGTTATCCGCAGTTGTTGCGCCAAGGTCTTCAATTTTACTGTTTCGTGTTATTATACTGGTATATTACTTATTGTAAATACATAACTTCGAATTTTATCGACTGTGTCTTAAATGTTTGAAGTTAAGAGTCACACATCTAAATCACTCGTGTCTCCTGTGAAGTATAAATACTGTACGTACAGTATGTATTTTTTTCTTTCGGTTTCAATCATAAATCTTAAACCTAATTATTATTATCGTGTTAAATTTATGACTTACTATACTATTGTAATACATAGGTATTATTACAAGTACATACAGATTTTGTCATTTTCGTAAATCTACATTTTTTTCTGATATCTAATAATAATTATTGTCTGTCCCTCCGGGACGTAATAAAATAAATAAATAATACGCGAGCGTAATATTTTTTTATTTTTTTTAATATAGACGTATATTCATAACGAATGCGGTTTTATATTTTATATATATTTTTTTCAATCATAAATCATCGCATAATAAAAAAATATGATTTTTTTTTTTATTATTATTATTACGATCGTGTATTATAACAATAATTTCCATGGTAATTATTATGTATACATTTCGATTAAAGAAAGTACATATTATTATTATAATATTTAATGTGTATATGTTTACGTCATTTATAAAACATATTTTAAATTGTGTATTTTCTATAAAATAAGTAGGTATATCGCGGTTAGTGAAAACATCGTGGATTATGTCGATGAAAGGACCCGTTTTGGATTCCCCATATAGGCAGGCAGTGGCGTGTAATGGCCAGGGATGTAACAAATAAAAATCTCGATAAAAGAGTAAAATTATCTTCTCTACCCAACTCGAATATGAGAATTAGTAATTTAAAAGTCGGATCCTAAAAAAAAAAAAAAAAAACAATTTTAATTAATACATCAAGTTTTTTCTCGGAAATTGGCCGAAATTAATGGGTTTCGATATTAGATTACTCATATTTTGTTGTATTTTTATGCCAATGGGTGAGAGGGATATTAACTCTAACCTCTCCCTCCTGAGCGCGTCATTATAGGTAAATACTCTATATGGACAAGGTGATAAATAGAAAATACTTTTTATAGGGTTGAGTGAGTTGTAAACTAAAAAAGTGTGGCGCTATAATTTTATTATAATAATGTACAATAGGTGCATTCCTATACTGTGCAGTACACATCGTATAGGTTGTTGAATTTCGACTGTGACTTCTTATTAAATGACAAAACATGTCATTCGTTCAATCCGTTTTCACTCAAAATGTTGTGCATCGTATAACATTCTGAAATACACATTCCGTTTTGAATATCTCGTTGTTATAATAACCTCTTTTTTCTTTTTTACGAAATCTCAATTATAGTATATAATAATGAGTTTTTGTTTTAGACTCGGAGTATATTTTTAATTAAACTATAGGCCCAAAACACCCACTCCGGGAAGAATAATTCCAGGACAACCCCCGTTCGTACATGTAGCCCACTGTTTTCGTTTAGATTTTTCCAATATGAATATGCGCTTGAATAAATAATAGATAATAACAGCTAGGGTAATATGTTATGTGATAATTCCGAAGAGGCTATTGTTTCCGATAATGGGCCGCGCCCTGCCGGTGGAAGTATAAATATAAGTAATCGGTTTTTTTTTTTCGGATTGAATAATCACCGAATATCATATAATATACGCTATACTTTTCTTTTGTAATATATTTTTTTTTCTTTATTATATGAGGGTCGCTACGGGCACGCCCCAAACGGAGCAATAATTATATTACGTGTATACGACTACTACTCGTTTATAATTGTCTTTCGGCCGGTTGGCAGGATACTATAACACAATATAGTAGGAGTCCTTACGACTTTTAAGCGTAATTGAACGCTGGAATCGAAGAGCAATTAATAATGTTTTTAGGGGTTAGGGGATTTTCTCACACGCCAGGAAAATAAAAACAGGAATAGATACCTACTGTACAATCGGTTAAAATCGATTTTCGTTCGTATCTTACTCGAATAATGTTATTTTTAACTTTTATTAAATTCTTAATTTTCGTTTAATACGCGTTTAGTACGCGATTAGCGAACGACCGGAGAATTTAATGTAGTCGCGATAGTCGATGTAAGTATCAGAAAGAAAGTTTTAAGTATACATAATAAAATATCAGAATCGTTTTTTTTTTTCGATTTACAGTATTCGACAGTATTATTAAAATATCTTTTTATTGTAAAACGCATAATATGGTTATTATAGTCGTTCTCCTGCGAAACTATAATCAGATACTATTATAATAAATAATAACGGTGGGGTCCACGAGCAGACTCGATACGACGATATAATGGAGGGGGGAGGGGAATACGGATAACATAAAAAAGAAAAAAAAAACGCGAGTTCTTTTTACGCGATGAGATAATATTATTATTATTATGATTATAGGTTGGTATATCGATAGAGGGAAAAAGTTTTTAAAATACTCGCGACATTGCAACGCATACGAGTCTACATGACATTTTCGATAACGAGTTCTGTGTGGGGGTTGGGATGACGCGGTGTCGGTGCGACAGCGGCGGGATCATTGTCAACCGGAAATCGGTATGTGTACACGAGAGCACACCGCGAGGGCGTATAAAAATAGTAAATCTCGATTCCCGGTTTTAAAAACGATATAATAATACTGTAATAGTATAGGTATGATATTATTGTGGTAATCGTCGTCGGTGGCCGGGTGACACACGGAGGTGGTCGTCGTTGAGGAGGAAGACAAACCGCATTGCCGGAGTTTTGGTAGTCGTTGATGCACGGCCAACAGTGTCGCGAACCTAATTGTTACACGATAGACGGGCATATATTTATATGCGCGAACAAAAACACGACGTTTGCGGGGGTGGTGTGCACGAGGACGGCCGCAGACGACGAGTGACGGATAACGACGGTAGATATGTACGCGTGGAAGAGTAAATGTATTATTATTATTATTGTAATTTATAGAGGGGAAAAAGGCCGCGTTCGGTCCCGGGTTGTTGCGGTGACGGCGACTATAATACGAAGAAGAGGCCAGATGGCGGCCGCGACGTTCCGTTTTCCGTCGTGACGACCCGTCCCAGTCGCCGGGTCGCGGTATCGTCGCTGTCGTCGTGTGCCGGGAAAATGGAGAGAAAAAAATAAAAAGGTCCCATATACTAAAACAGGTTTCAGTTGCGCGAATGTGTGCGTGTGTCATCCGCGTGCGAACAACAAGAGACGATATAAAAAAAAAAATTTAAAAAAAAATAGTTGACACTGGGGATGGGAGCGGCCACTGTTTTAGGTCAAAAGTTGGGAAAATAGGATACATAAGGTCATTTCATTTATATCTGTAAGCAACGATAAACCATTGCTTGATGAAAGGCGATTCCGAGCGCGGTTCGGTAATACATAATTTTTGTGATTTTCGTTTAAATTTGATTTCAAAACGCTTATTATAAAAAAAAAAAGTCGTCTGATGATTTTGGAAATTTCATCACGTTTAGGCAATTCCAATATGAGTATTATTACCAAATTTCAAGTCTCTACGTGTATTTATAACCGAATTATAGCAAAAAAAATACCCAAAAATTCAAATTCCTTAAAAGCTCTAAAGTTTTGGCGATGATTACCGTCAGAAAGTATATCAAAAGGCAAAAAGAAGGGTAATTTTTCTGGTAGAAAATGTCGTCCGTGTTTTTATAAAATAATGAAATCGTGAAATTATACGTTTTCCTGTGTTTTTTTCCCACTTAAGTGCTTTTATTTAAAAAATCGCGTCGAAAAACAAAACATGTCATGCATAAAGGACCATCTAGACAACTTGAGCTCTTAGAAAAGTTGCTACACGTAAAAATCGGAGCAAGTTCGCTAGGAAAAAACGTGTCCACAGACTAGAACAAAGAAACAAAAAAGAAATAAACATCTTAGTGAAACCAGAATGTAAAATATTAAATAATATTCGAGTTGGGCGAAATCGATTTGAGTCTAGTTCAAGTGTCGAACGTTTACCGAATCGCAGTGTTTTAATTATTGATATTATATCGTCGGCTTAGAGCTAAACTCATTATAACGGCGAAACGTCGACAATAGACATCAAAATGCCGTTATCGTAATACTAGAAACCAATTTATTTGTGTAAATTCAAACCGCGAAGTCTTCCGTGATTCAACCATCAGCAAAGTTTAGAGGACGTGCTGACACCCGCGTGTACCGTTTCCGTCGTACGATCGTACGAACAATGTTGCGCTATTAGTTTTAATATTAAAATGAATTGTCCTATTAAAAAACTTAATGATATGAACATTATAATATGTACGGCGTTGGCGCTATTTTTGTTCGATATTTCAATTTTCCCGCGGGATTTAACATAATCATTATAAAAATTTTAATATTTCACATTCTCATATTATCTCTCCTAAAAGCTAAACTATCGAAAAAAAAATAGCACCGACGACGCTGCACCACATATATTATCTTTAGATTTCACAATAGATTAATTTGCTATATAATATCAAGTTAACAACGCCGCAATAATGTTGTCCCTGCCGAACGTGAATTTGCTTACGTTCGTAAGTCGAAAACAACATATACGGGTTTTACGCCCTCCCAAATAACTCTACGTATCTTATCTCTCTGACTTTTCACCTACAACATTGTGGTACACCCAT
Organism: Cinara cedri; assembly: GCA_902439185.1. NCBI lineage: Eukaryota > Metazoa > Arthropoda > Insecta > Hemiptera > Aphididae > Cinara > Cinara cedri. Next base: position 1,157,342 of record CABPRJ010001905.1, on the reverse strand, counting down.
CGACAGTATTGCCTCTTTTATTCCCCGTGTTTTTTTTTTTTTGGGAGGGGCTTTTTATTCCTTTTTAACAATTGCTTTTTTTACGGACTCATTCATATTGTTGTTTTGTTTTAAATAAAATGTATAATTATTGTATTAACTATACATTTGTCTATATGTATTTAACATATTTTACAATATTTAAAAACGGTTGAATATTATTATTATTATTTTTTTTTTTTTTGTGGATTTTCGTTTGTTTTTTTTTTTTCTAGAATTTGTGATGATTTTCCGCTTTAATTTCAACCTAGAAAATATTAAACCTAATAATAATTGTACTACATCATAATCCTCTACGACTGCGATGCACAATTCGCGATCGAACAACCGCATCTACGTGGACGTATTATACCTAAAGCTATAATATTACGCACAACGTTTTATAATATGATTACATTTATTTATTGTTGCGGGAGTGATGCGAAATTATTATTGTTATCGTCCGACGAATATTTACGACCCGAGTATTAAACCGTATCATAATAATATCGCATACGATAATAATTGCGCGTTACAATAATAATATATTATTATTATTGTGGCAGACGTATTATAATATTATGGACAAGGTGTATAATGTTATTATTATAACTGCATTGCACTCGCGTGGGCGGTGGAAATTTCTGTAATAACAATTATTATACGACCGTCATCTGGGATATTTATATATATATACATATTATATTATCGATTTATTTTCTATATTTTAATACTTCGGTATATTATGTATAGTAATTGAAATTAAAACAAAAAATATTAATAATAATGTTTCGAAACGTTTTATTGTGTACGAGAGGTAGGGGTGGGGGTTATTTTGTTTTTATTATCGATCAAAGGGGGACGGTGCGCGTTTGATTAATTAATTCAATATTTCCAGAAACTGCAGCAATGATTATTCTGTTATCACATTTGTTACACCTAACGGGTATTCCATTACCCGGGGACCTTGGACCACGACTACATAATAATAGACCTGCGGTCTATAATAGGTATATAAGTGTGTTGGACGGGCGCGCCACCACTGCAGTTGGTTAGATGGGGAGTTGGGAAGTTAGGATATACATACAATTATTGGATTTTTTTGTTAATAATCAGCGACAAACCATTAACGAAATACGATTTTGAACAGTTATTAGACGTATTTTCTCTCCTGTTGTCAACAAAAAATTGCCAGTTTTTTCATTTATTTAATTAAATACAACTATAATCATAAATGAAAACAAAATGTTCAACTCAATACCAAAAACTAGATAAAAATGCTATACGAATGTTCCTATAAGTTTTTAATTGGGGCAATATGTCTGATAGAAAAGTTAGATACTATTATTATTTACTTGTATTTATATAAAAGCAATCGAAGCTTTGCTATATATTCCTCTTTAAGTACACACGTTTTGGGGGTTTATGAAACGCTTCTAATTTTAAAATTATTAGTTAATAAAATTAAATGAAAGTATTCAAGTATGAATAAAATAAGGGTATATAGTAACTCAAATTTTGAAAAGTTATTCAGCGATTTGCTTCTGCTTTTCTGTATATTTATGCTAGTCATTTAACTTTGAGAGCTTAAGCCTTTTTAAAATTCTAGGCAATGTGAATAATGCATTGGTTTTAGTTTTAATTGTGTACTCCAATCAAAGACTTAATAGGGACTTTTACCTTGTAGCATTTTGATATAGTTAGGTACATTATGGTCATTTTTTGTTTGACTTTTGTCGATTTCCGAGTTACCCTTGACAACAAAGGGAAAACACGACTGACAATATTCGGCTGTAATGGTTTATCATTACAGATAAATTAAATCACTTTTTAAATCATCCCTTCCGTCACTCCTGTCCTAAAAGCAATCGCACAACCATCAGCAATATCAGTCGTTTTACATACATTACGGGTGCGGTCGTTTAGAAAAAAAAAAAAAAAACCATTATAATACCATAGCATAGGTATAATATTAAGTGGCGATTTCAATTTCGCGGCGGCGCGACGAAAACCGATTTCCCGTAAACACGTGCCGCGGCCCCCACCATTGCGGATGATTAACAGCTATATAAATTAGAGACGATCGACCGTTTGTGTTTGTCGAACGTTCTCCCGTAGTTACGGAATATTATTGTGATAATAATAATAATAATAATAATGATAATAATATTAAGTATATTATACTGCGCGTAGCAGCAGCACAATACATGATAATATTATATATACGAGCGATGGAAAACGATTTTGAATTTCGAATGATTAATAGGCGTCGGGGCCCCCGTGCATACAAATGGAGTTATATACGCCGCCGCGGCGTACCACGGCGATAAACACAGACCGTTTATAATGTCACGATGTGTATTATGATAAAAAAAAAACCGTTCAAACCGAGATAACTGCGTATACAAAAAAAAAAAATGCGTTGAACGTTATAATATATGGTAATACGCGAGCGCGAGCGCGGGAAAGAAGAAATAGCTTTTCTTTTCTTTTTCCTTTTTTTTTTTTTTTTTTTTTTTCAATATTATTATTTCTCTTTTTTTGTCGATATTATTATAATAGTTACTGTCGCGTCGTCGTCGACCCGCGCAAACCGTTCAAGACCGAAATATTTAAAATCGGTTTAAACGGCTACTATCATGCGCGTGCCCGGCTAAGTAACGTCGTCCAGGAATAATGTTTTATTTATTACTAGCTGTCCCGCGCGGCTTTGTTTCGAGCTCCCATACGATGATAGTGATAAAATATAATAATGCCAACGATATAATGCAATATCGACGAACTATTATATTATTAAGCAGCATGTGTTCCGAGGTAAAAAGGCCGGGAGACACGCTAAGAACTATGTTAATACAAGCGACGGCGACGGCGATACTACTTGCGGTCGAGTTGCATTTTCGTCGTAAGGGAAACATAGAGGCTTAACGCCATCTGTTAGAGAACAATAACTACTATGTAAAATGTAGCGTCGGCGTTATCGTGTGTCGGCGGTGCGTCTACTAAAATTGTATGCGTATTGTCAATTCAGAAAAAAATGCTGCTAAAGTAGTTGCAGTACGTTCAATTTCTCTTCCCGGCTATTTAATGATTTACAAAAAATATTTCGAAACACAAAAATCGACGGTGGGAGGGGGACTGAATTCGACTTTAGCGATCATGGACTTCTGATACTCACGGTTGTTTTTGTCGAATTTTTCCTGACTATAGAGACTATGGCACTGTTCTGTGTCTAGCTGTTATTCTTTGGGTCGCTACTTTTGGACACTTTTAGACAACAGCTGTCTCTGAACCAAATAAGTTCAAACTCGGCAATTAGAGACATTTTAAAGGCAGATTAAAGAAATACAATTTTCGTTAAAATTCATCATGAAATTCAACAATATGAAATTTGCCGTTGTTGCTAGAGCAATGTTTTTTTTTTCAGTTTTGTACACTTTTACAGACTCATATGAATCCTGCAGGAGGATACATTTGTGTGTGTGCAATACAGATCTACGGTGTACCATATGAGTATCAAGGATATTACTTTAGGGACTTTCAAGTTTTCACCCCTTTACAATTATTTTTATGCCCGAATTTCATATTTTCACAGAAATTACAGGGATTTAAATATCCCCACTCACCAAAATATAACACAATTCCGGACACCGTCACTATTTTAGATTAATTATAAAAAAAAATATATATATATATATACATCTGTTGTAATGGCGACTAGTCTGCTAGGGGAACATTGGACTATAGTGACGGATCTATGCTGCTCAGGGGTATTTTTTTTATACGATTTACGCGAGAGAGAATGTGCAGTTGCGTTAATCCCCTTTTTCCCCTCTTTCTCTATTCGACTCGCTCACTTACACTCACTTTCTCTCTGTTAGAAAATGTGTATTATTTTTTGTTATTATCATTGGTGATGGCGGTGTATAGCGCGGCGCGAAGAATAATATTATCTTTGTTCGCGGTGACGACGAAATCCACTGATCCGGTACAGCGCAGCGATGATGGTGTGTTTGTACAGGGTGCCGATAATACAATATAATAAGAGACACGCGGCCATATGGCCGGCACCGCACACACAACATATACGACAGTGTGCCGTTCGACTTGTCCGAAATTTGTTTTATTATTATTTTTTTTTTTTTTTTTTTTTTTCGCGTCTCGTATATGTGTTTACTTATGTAAGACGGCACACTGCACGTACCTATATATCGAGTAAACATTACAGTTTTTTTTTTTTTTTTTACTTATCATCGCCTTCGGTATTCCGGTCGCATCATCCTCCCCCGTGGGCTCCGTCACGACCGTAACAAAAATATTTTAACCGTCCGCCAACCTTGGACAACTACTGCGGTATGACTTGGACCCCTCCGAAAGGAGCCTTGACTTTGTGTATACATGACGTCGTGTAATATTCATTCAGATAATCGTGTATAATCATTATCGTACCGTTTAATAGTTGGGCTAGGTTCGATACAGTTTCGTGAACACGTTTCCGCTTTTCCGTCACGTACCGCACGACCGTGTACGCTACCTATACGCTGTGTGAGTTGTGAATGACTGTCAAAAATATAATTTTGTCGTAATCACACCGTCGTTTGCGGTGCAGACGTAATTTTCGCTCGTCATAATAATAATGGTGTTAAAAAAAAAAAAAAAAAAAAAAAAAAAAAAAACAACAACAAAAACAGCAAAATGTATTCATGGAATAATAATAGAATTAAGAAATTGTAAGCACTTATTTTATTTATTTGTTTCACTCTATCGGTCCTATATTACCAATGCAAATAATAATCACTTTTTTGTTTTTAAGCTGTTTTTATTAATATTTAGTTTGGTATGAAAACAATTTGTGTTACATGTTTATTACACCCACGTAGGTATACAAAACATTGGATAAAGTAATAATGTTTATCGTTTTTTTTTTTCTAATGCACGAGAGTTATAAAACTAATTTAATTGAAACGAAAAAAAAAATATCGATTTCTAAACAATTTCCGGTTATCAAAACTTGTACGTTAATTTATATAATACTGTTATATTTTGAAAATATAATAGGTACCAATCATTTTTTTTACATTTTTACTTCTTATTATAATTATATTATGACCATTTGTTCACCAATTCATCTCGAGAAAAAACATTTTATATTGTATATTGGATGGAGATATTATTTTGTTCGAATTATTATTGTTATAATTTCCATTGTCTATGTTTTAGCCCACTACCCCCCCCCCTCTCATTTAAAAATCCCGAGTACACCACTGCAGCTATAACATATTACCTACATTTTCATCACATTAGAGCGTCTGCCAAAATTCAGCGACGGTCACCCGCAACATGATAATATACATTCCAAAACCAAACAGTTTGAAAGCGATTTTATTGTGGCATCTTGTTTCAAAATATTCAACGTTGTCAATTCAATTTTCAATTGAATTCAAATTTCAATCGGACCCAGCTTTTAATTTTACCGAGTTTTCTGATCTACACTTATCAGTTCTTATTTACCGTGCTTTAAAATTTTAGTCGAGAATACAGTGCCTATTATATGTATATTATATTTGATATTATAGGAAACATTTCACAATAATAAAAAATACTATGTGCTTATAGTCATGATCCATTATCGAACGTAGTGGTGTATCTACTTTTTTGGTCGTTAAAATCAACAGTTTAATAGTGAATATGCCAAAAAAAAAAAAAAAAAACCCGAACGTAGGTATATTGTAATATTTCCATGTTTAAAACGAAACTTATTATAATAATAATAAGGAGGTTAGATTTCTACCTAAATAATAAATAAATCAATAATAATTACTTATACCTATAAAGGTGTGTTATGTATCTATAATTTTTTGACTGTAACAGTAATTTCAGTGTCGATTGTATTGTAAATTACTTTTACGAAAATATTAATGTATTCAATTTTTTTTTTTTTTGTTTTTTAGCCCTGATTCAGTGTATGTGTACGACGCATTTTCCAAATTCAATATCTCCCTCCTCGATAAAATCCTAAATTCTCCACTGATCCATCGAATATTTAATTATTCGATTTATTCGTATCCGACAATCTTACAACAGACGGTCCTTCGTATACGTACAAACAAATATTCTATTAATATATCACGAATTATCAACATTTATCATTTTATCGATATTTGCCATTATTATTACTGTTATTATTATCGTCTTGTCCCCATTAGCGTTTTTTAAATGGAAAATTATAACGTATAGGTTCGGCTATACACACGTATAGTTTCCAAAACAATGTCTTGACGATAATAAACGCACACACACATACACACGCGCGCGCGCGCGCGTATACATATTTTAATTTAAATGCGATAATGTAAAATGCATAATAATAATAATAATAATAATAATATATGTAAGTGTACTGTACACGACCGGGGGTAATATATCAGCACGTATAATCGCCGCGGTGCTTGTTCGACCCGTTATTTGCGTACCTATATACACCCAATCTGCGACACGAATCTCTCACTATATATTATACAGTCGTTAGGTACCTTATAAACATAATTATTTATATATAGATGTTTTTTTTAAATATAATTTTTAAAAAAGCTCCGTGCGTTATTAACACATGATTTAAAAAACTAAATTGCGTATTATATAAATAAATACGAGAAAAAAAAACCGAGTGGGCTTTTTTTTTACACGGATTACATACCTATACACGTAATATGTAACTAGGTAGGTATATACCGTGGCAAAAAAAAAAAAACAAATAAATAAAACAAATGTGTACGATGGGCTGAATAAAATTATTCGCAACAGCAGGGGGTAAAACACTAAATATTATTATGTTAATTCGGCGCCGCGCGTTCGCCTTTAAATTTGTTTAATTAAAAGTTAAACTCGCGGCTGCGGTATAAATAATCAACTATATACTGATGATCCGGTCGCGAGTTATACATATTATGTGTGTGTGTGTATATATATATAAAGAAAGAAACGCGAATTTTAAACACTTTTAATTTATTTCAATTATACGAGTATATATACAGTCGATTAAATTAAATGTATATTTATTTCTGATTTTAAAACCGAAAAACCGACAGTACAACCGAATATTATACAGAAAACGGAATAAATGCTCAGGCATGCCTGCACTCATCACAAGAAAATGTCCGGGTTTTGAAAAGCTGTGTATTTTCAACACTAAAAAATAAACCGAATAATGTTACCTGTACAATATCTATGCTTTTGTTTTCCCCTTTAAGAGAATTCAGTAATATTCAATGCGTCCCGTCCCCATTGCTCCGTCTCGTAGATATCTTTTGGTAACGGATCGTACGCCTCACCGTTCACAAAATCACACAGTAAAAACCAATCACAATGTATAAAATCAAATGACATTGATAGGTCCTAAGCACCCGATCGGTAAAACCACCGCCTAGCCGTGTTTTCGTTAAGGGAACGTGACGGTGAGTGGATTACAGTGACGTACCTAGGGGGGAGGTTAAGAGTTATATCCCTACTCCATTGGCTTAAAAATACAACAAAACTTAAGTAATCTAATATCGAAACTCATGAATTTCGGCCGATTTCCGAGAAAAAGTGTATTGATTTTGAAAAAAAATGTATTGATTAAAAATTGGATTTTTTTTAGGATCCGGCTTTTAAATTACCAATTTCCATTGTCAAGTTGAGTAGAGAAGACGATTTTACTATTTTTTCCCGATTCTTATTTGTTACATACCCTCCTATTGAACATTCCTGGGCACGCCACTGAGTAGATAAATATCAGCGTGGAGAAGTCCCGTCTTGTTGGATTATGTTTATATTCTAAATAATTTCTAAACATATCCAGATAGAGATTTCTGCAGGTGAGGTGGGTCTGTGAAAATAAATTTCCCCGAAAACATTCATAGGTCATTGCTGAATAGTTAATAGCTGATTTTTGTATTATTTTTCGTTTTTTAAATTTAGGTGTGTCTATAAGCTTTTTAGATTCAATAAACATTCTTTAACGAACGTCCTGTAAGTTAAAACTTTTGCACTGTATTGTGTCTGTTATGTATATTTTTTTCGCTTCTTTTTGGACCAAATGATCTCAAACTCGAGAATCATATTTTTATTTTTTTTTAACAACCATGTTGCTGTCAATATTACTTTCCAACTACTAGATCCAAAATACAACAAAAAAGGTTCCTTGTTTTTTTTTATTCCGAGCGTAACGAGGGAGCTGTTGGTTTTACTAAGATGTTTATTTTATTTTTCTTTGTTCTAGTCTGTGGACACGTTTTTTCCTCGCAAACTTGCTCCGATTTTTACGTGTGGCACCTTTTCTGAAAACTCAAGTTATCTACATGGTCATTTAAGCAAGCCATTTTTTGATTTTCGTAGCCATTGTTTAAATAAAAGCACTTAAGTGGGGAAAAACGCAGGAAAACGAACAATTGAAATATCTAATGGCATCAAATCGACTGGAGGAAAATTCGTTTCTGGCGATAAAGGCCTACTGCTCACAGGTGTTTTTCCCCTCGAAAACGATTTTTTATTCCGTCAGTATAATATTATCGATATTCGATATTGCTGTTGCGAATAAAATATTATATGTTTCTATAATAAATATTATGAACAGCGCGTATACAAATAATAATCATTGTACGGTCGCGTAGCTGCATCATAATATATTATTATTATATACATATGGCTGCTACGACAATAAAAATAATATAACACAGACTCTTCTTTCGTCTATAATACTCGTATATTATCTGCATGTGTAACACGTGTTTTACAAATTTGTTTCGGCTTGTCGAACAAAATGTTGCCGCGTTCCCCAAAGAATCTCGCGATTGGGCATATTATATTATGTATGTATAGTATAATGTACTCGAACAAAAAAAGAAAAGTTATTTTTAAAATCGTCTCCGGTCCCGTTTCAATATTATTATTATCGTTATTGTTGTTTTAAAAACGAAAAGGAAATGTAATAATATCATGTAGAACAGTTCAGTCAGTATTTTATTAAGCCACCAAAACTGTCGGTTTTGAACATAGAAAAAAAAAAAAAAGGTTAAATCGTTTCCAAACAAACACGGTTTAGCGTAGCATGAAAATAAAAAGAACATAGTTTGTTCATATAAAAAACAAATCCTGTTATTTTTTTTACATTGTAAAATTAGCCACTGTTTTTTTTTTTTTTTTATCTTGAATATCCACTCGTTTTGAGAGTCAACCTAATTTCCAATAGTGTTTTCTACAATGACACTTATTTTGTACATTAGTGTAGGTACCTGTACACTATACGCGGTCAGTGACGTCACACTTCACGATAGCGTACCCCACAACAATAATAATTATACGATCAAGTATAATTATTATTATCGTATTTATACTTTTTTGCTCTTGTCTGTATAGATGAAATTACACTAAACATGGAATTTCCGTTATTTACTGCACTGGTTATGGCAGGTGATACAGTCGAAAAGTGTTCATAGTCAGTTATTTGATAAATAGTAATATTATTGTCACGGGAGAAAAAACTGTGCAGCTTCAAAACCTTTTGGGCGAGAACGCCGATAACGAGATGGTGATGGGCAATGATATCTTTAATATCCGCGGATTTCATGTGCATTGCGATAACATGTCGTTTTTATTTGTCTTTTACACCTGCATACGTACACGGGTATGTGCCTTTACAATATATAACCGCTATTCGGAAAACAGTGACTCTCGATACGCTATGGTAATGAAATAATAACGCGCGTATTTACGTGAAACTAAAACATTCGTATCTATAAAACCGTATATTTAAAAAAATCCGCGAACACGTGTCACGTGTAATTATTCTCGAATGTAAACGTATTCCGTGTTGTTTTCCTCATATTTTCACTGCGTATTTACGTGAATAACACTAAACCACGTGAACACGAGATTTACGTGTATTAAATATACGCGTGTAGAAATGTTTCATTCACGTGTGCACGGACTCACTACGTGTTCCCGTACTAATTCTCGTACTAATTAATTCGCCTGTTCAATCCAGGTCTCGATCGCGAACGATAATAACAATAATATTATACCTACAAATTATACGAATGATGTTCATGTTGAAACAACCTTTATTGTAATGAAATATTTGACTAACTCCGTTTGTTTATCTTATGTTTCAGGTGAGTGAAAATGCGTTTCCTTTAATATACTCGTAATATATTATTGTGCGAATTGTAACTACTGCCAATAACGGCGACGTTCGTACATTAAACAATATTATTTAGAAAAGAAAAACGTAAGTACGCCATAAATATTTGCCATTGTTTTAATATTTTATGAAGCGGTCTAATATTAGAGTTTTTTTTTTTTTTTAGTGACATATTAAAAGTGCATAGATTATATTACAATATAATGCACATTTATTTAAAAGTAACGCGAATGTCTGAATGAACACTTAGACATTTCGATAGGCGTATTATATAATATCGTTATTGAGCCGGGTCGTAAAACAAGTTGATTTTGGTTTAGTTAGGCTATTATATTACAGGGTGATTTACTTATCATGAATCGGCAATTCACTAACCAAAAGAATAATCTCGGTGGATTGTAAGTAAATTTGATTTCGGGTTTTTTTTTTTTTTTTTTTTGGTTTCAATCACTTTTTGAAATCCGTTAAAGATCTATTTTAAAACTATTTTTACATTTTTACCCACCTTTATATACCTTATTATTAAATTAGTATAATATATTTTTAATTTTCAAATAGAAACCCTTTTCCACTTTCCATACTTTAACACTAATATCATTGTAACATAACATTATAACAAATTAAAATTCATATCCGTTTTTAGATAATGAATTCATAACATTAACCTAATCCTTTGGTATAAGCTTTAAGCTGTTATAAATACTTATAACTCATATACGGTAAATCCGATATTGGTATTATGCCTAAAACATATTTTAGAAAAATATCTTCTATTTGAATCTGTGTTTGAAATGGGCGGGTTGCTAATGAAAAATCCAAAGTGTGTACTTACCTACTCAATTTTGGCATATGGAGTAGAAGTCAAAAATTGAAAATAAGGTTAAAATAAAGCATAAACAATTCCGTAATAATTGAAAAAACAGAAAACAAATTCCCTTAACTTTTGTCGAGAAAATCACTGATTCGTGATAAGTGGTTCATCCTGTATAATATGGAGTAGTCGGTCGTTTGGCCCACGAGTAAATCATCAATTAGAAACACTCGAGCGATTCAAAACAAGTTAAAAATACGTATAATAAGTGTGTACTGTGCGTTCCAGACAATTATACACGGGGAGGGGGGGAGAAATAATAATAACTGGGCACCGACGGCGGAAAAGCGTCTCGGGAACGAAACCGACATTTATATTTTTAAAACAATTCACGAAGTTTCGGTATACCTACGACGTATGCTATGTTATACGCCGTTACTTTGTACAAGTATATTACTTGGCCGGGTTTTAAAAACGGCTTCGTCCGCGGTTAAAGTCGGATGACAAATCTATGTTCGGAATTATTGCGCTTTTGTGGAAACCGTGTTTCTCGCAAAAAAAATATTTTCCGATCTCCAACCGAATGTCAAACTGAATATCGAGGATGCATATTATGAACGCATTAACAACTCGAATTGAAGTATTACAAGTTGGGTTAGTTTTAACTCTTAACTAAAATTATATCTTAGATTCTGAGCGCTGCGAGAGATATATTAGTTTTACTGTGATGTGTACGAATTTTGTTTTATTATTATTATTTTTTTTTTTATCTGCAGGGAACAACTTTTTTACAAGAATATATTACTATCTTACCCCAATCAAAACATGACAAAAAACTTTTTTTGTAGCATTGTGGATTTAGATTAGAATTCATAGATATATTGGAAAGATTGATTATCCTTGTAGTTTTTATTGTACTTAGAAAAACTGTAAAAAAAAAAAAAACATAAATTTACGGCGTTTTCATTGATTGAAATTCTAATTTTTCTACCAGAACTTTTGTTGCGGATATTATGTGCAACATTTTTTTTGAAAAAAAATTTTTTTTCTTATTTTAACTAACATAAGAAGGCTAGTTTTTGTTTTTTCTTGTAGTTTTCTCAATAAACTGAGAAAAACCGGGAAAGATTATATTACTAAAGATTATGCTATGTTGTCGTGTTTCGGTTAAAAATTGGCGTTTTGTAGACACGGTAAAAGGTTCAAAACATTCTGACGGTTTTGATTTCTTTTTGTATGTCTATCAACTTTTCTGCATTTTTTTTTTTTTTTTTGTTTTTGTTGCGTGATTTCTGGATTACCTTGGTAAGAATAGAAACAATACGACTATAGTGATACACGCTGCTGCTCAGAATAGTTTTTCGTTAGCAATAGTTTATCGCGTTACATAAAAATACGAATTAAATTACTCTTACTACATTCTATTCAACAACTTTTCTCATAAAACAGTGGCACTCCGAGTTTTTCCGGGAGATTTTCATTTCGCGATTCGACGCGCATAGCGCATTACGCCGCGAAATCAAAATAATAAATTTGCGTTTGATTGATGGTTTAACGGGGCGAACGAAAAAAAAAAGAAAAAAAAAAAGAGGAAAAAAGTAATTTTACAAATACCATATGCCGTACAATACCCGCCGCCGTCGTCGTCGTCTCCTCCGAATAGAGTTTATATTATTACAGTAAATATTACGGTGACGCGATAAGAATCGGCGCCTCCGTCCGAGACGACGGCAATCTCCGAAATACGATTCGGTCCTCCGAATTTTATTTTACAACCGACCACCGTTTATTATAATAAATAATACGACCTTTGACAGACGTTGTCTTCGTCGTCGTCTTTGGTCTTTCGAGGGTGTCTCGTCTCGCTCCGGCGGGGCAATAAAATGTCCGAATGTTTTACAACATTACATTATACTCGCGTATCACAATAATAATAATATAGCACCGTCCTCTTCACGTATACGTACGAGTTTTAATTCGATAAAAACGCGATTGTAATATTATATTATTTTCTTCTGCTTCTTTTTTTTTTTTTTTTTCTATTTTTTTCTCGTCGGACATGTGTGGCGTATGCACGCGCGTTGAACAAAAAACTCACATCTCTCCCCGGTCGAGTGACACACACACAAACACGCGTATAGTACACAACGCAACACGACCATTATTATTATCATTATTATCATTATCAATTGGCATGGGCACGACCGCTGTGCCGCAGTGTGTATGAGACCACACACGCTCACACGTGCACACACTGCAGACGCACACGCACACCCACACGAAGTCGCACAGATACATAATACACGGAGCGATTCTTTTATCACGATCCACCGATTTCCTCGGAGGATACCGAGGAGTAATATTTCCGTTTCGTTTTTCGTTGTTCTCAGCCACATTGTGCAAACGATCAAATTTCATATTTGTACCCGAATTTTTCAAACGTAATTAACGTAAAATATACTGTATTAAACAAATACCCCCATTGATAATAATTTTGATTTTCTAACGGAATTCTCCGACCTTTTTCAAACACAGATTGGAAAAAATTGCGTTTTATTCTAAACACTTTAACACCGGGTGCACCATTTAAACGAACGACACAGTTTAAAATTTCGGATAGGAGAAGTAAGGAATAAGGGTAATCATATTGCATATTTATATGATAAACGTTTAGTTAGGGTTTTAGCCCGGAAAAATCGATGTTTTGGTATAAGAATACACGTAAATTCGTCGTCTTCTTTTTTATTTTAAGTAAATGGTTTAGTATTTTAGTATTATATATTTTAAGTGAATATCGTCTGGATCTATCAACACACAACTCGTACAAAGTCAGAACTCAACAATCCATTTAATATTTACCTCAGATAATATTGTTGTATGGTAGTTCAAATAATTTTTCTAATAATTATCATATTACGAGTGTATTATTTTTAAACAAAATAACAGTGTGTATAATCGTATGTTTAAAATTTTTTTCGCAACAATCAGTATAATTGTTTGGATGCAGAAGTACTTACCACAACAACAAAAAAGTGTTGAGGGGCAGGCGAATCAGACATCCAAATCCTCCCTCTTGCAATTAGACTATTGTTATGAATGAACTTCAATAAACTAACAAATCTATTTTACTCGAAATATTCGTATATATGTTACGAATCTTGGTAAAAATAGAAAAATTTTAAATTCTCATTCATCAAACCAATTTTGTGCTGTTAGTTTTAATATTATAGTAAATTAGTGAATTAGTATTTAAATTAAGACAATTGTTTGTGTTTTTACGTTGTGGGATTTTATTTTCATTATTTTAATTTTCATTAATTAACACGATTGTGCGAAATATTGCAATTTAAAAATTTTTGTATTTCGTTTAAAAATGAAAATGTCGAAAAAAAATCCTCGAAACGTTCTAAAATAGAAAATGTTTTTAACTTTTAATACGTACTAAAATACTATTGACCAATTCACTCTTATATTGAACTAACAGCACAAAAATGGGTCTTCTGAACGAACATTTTACATTGTTCGAAGTTCAATGTTATTCGTTACATATATATGTATTATATAAATCTGATACAGATAATCGTTGGATCACCATACAATTGATCACTCTGTATAAAACACACGTATAGACGCGTACACGTTCTCGCCGAGGGTGTTTATACCGCCCTTCGCACAGACAGACACCTTCGTGTGCGTTAGTTTACCACGCGCGTGGTATATACCTATACCGCGGTATAATAATATAACGCATTCCGCGGAGGCCGCACACTGCAACCCCTTTGCAGCCCGTCGCCGCCGCAGTGATTTATCGTCCGGAGCGCGCGCAGTAAATAACCGCCACCGCCGTCTTTTGCCTTCTCACTCACTCTCTCTCTCTTTCTCACACTATCTCTATCTTACACACACTCTATCCTCGGTAGACTTTTGTGTTGTTCCACGTTTTCAGACCACTCTATATATATATATAATACAAGTGTGTATTTGTGTGTGTGTGTGTGTGTGTATATATATATACTTAAACCGACGACGACGGGACGTTTAATTGCGGAAATAGAAATACCGAAAATCGTTTCTATAATAATAATAATAATACGAGATAGTCGCGTATGTATGCTTGCCCTCCCCTCGTTTTCTATATATTGTTGTTGCGGAACAATAGTAATAAAAAAAAAAAAAAAAACACTCATAAAATATTAACCTTTTGGAGCGGGGGAAGAAAAAGAAACACTCCCCGTGTCTACGCGGGAGAGCCGAATAATATTTATAGTCACGAGCTGAGGTGTCGAACGATAATAATTTATTATCTATAATACTATTATATAATACGTATGTACCTATATCACCTATACTCTGAAAACGAGAACAAAAATTCGAAAATAATATAACTGTCGAGATTTCCAATAATAAATATAATAGTTTTTTCGAAATTCAAAACCTCGTAACCCAGAGGCGGTTATCCTCAAAAAACAAATAAATATATATGTACACAATTATTGGTACGTTTATAGGTACGTGTTGGTAAGGATATTTCTGAGGACCTGATCAGATATCCTCAAAATTTATTTATAGTAGAAAATTAGATAATATAAAAAAGAAAAATATTGAGAAAAATCAACCCCGTGGTGTTATAAATTCAATTATGTATCATCCATAACTAAATAGACAGCGATATTATCGACAAAACTAAAACTGTTAACATTACACAAACGTTGTCATCATAGACATATTAATATAAACACATTAGACAATGATCCCGCCAAATTATATTTACTAAAAAGTCCAAATTATGAATTGATTAACAAAATATTAGAAATAAGTCCATCACAACCTACTGCTGACTCTCATAATAAAAAGCAATGTCCAATAAATAAAAAAGGTAGAAGATTTCATTCCGAATGGTATAACAAAATTATTCCAGGAAAAAGTGTAGAAAATCGAAATTGGCTTAGCTATTCTATTACCAATGACCATATTTATTGTATTGATTGTAAGTTTTTTTCTTCTTTTAATAACCAACCGATTGACGAAAAATGGTTTAAACGTATGGTCTAAAGAAATAAATGGTATTAAACGTCATGAATGCACCGAAAGTCACATAGCAAGTTCAATGGAACGTTTATTAAGACAATCGATTTTACCAATAATACCTTCATTGCAATGCCGTAAAAAAGAACAAGTCTTAAAAAATCGTGAAACTGTAAAAAAATTAATTGATATTACGTTATACCTCGATAGACATGGATAGGCGTTTTTTGGATATCGTGAAGTATAATGAATGATAGTGGCTGATGAAAACGTTAGTGATGAAGTAATACTTCACCCTATACAACATTTCAAAGTTAACACATACTTTTCATCTCTGGATTGTATAATAATTCAGTTAACAGATAGGTTCATCGGCAACAAAAATAATTCATCAAATAACTCAAAAAGTTCTGATAAAACTACCCTTGGTTTATTAAAAGATATTAGTCTTCTGTCTAAGAAAAGGTCGAATGAAGCAAAACAAATAAAATAAAAGACGAACATACTTAGTACGTGGATACAGCCACTGTGTTGGGTGGGAAGTTAGGAAGGAAGGATTCAGAAAGAAATTTAATGTATATCTGTAGGCAACGATAAATCATTGTTAACGAAAAACAATTCTGAACGTAATTCAGTTGATAGTGATGCTTAAGTATAGAATAAAGAAATATAATCTAAAGAATAATTAGTTAAAAGAATGTATTGAAAGCGAAATTTATTTTATTTTGTATAGCTCGATTTATAGTATTATTTTTTCAACAATGTGCGTGTCTATGACTAAAATGATTGTTTAAAAAATATTAAAATAATAAAAACTTAATAATAGCAAAAAATAAATAAAATTGATTACCATTGACAACCTTATTTTTAATCTTTCAATCTTTTTTAACCTTAAGAACGAGGTTTTCCTCATTATCTCGAATATTAATGTGAATTGTAAAAAAATTTACCTCTTTTAAAGTATTACCCAGAGAATATTTTGTTTCAGAAGAAGTGATATATATACTTGATAATCGGAATAAACTGTCTAGCAGAAAAATTGTTCACTTGAAAAAAAAACCATCATTGTAAAACCAATACATTCCTCGCTCCGCTAAAAATTTAAAATAAAAACAAACAAATAAAAAAATGTTACTCATGGATAGCTTCAATGCGCACCGTCATTGTGATAGTATACATGTTTAGTCATTGTACCACCAAATAAAATAGTATCAATATACGTACACATAATAAATAACCAGTCCCTTAGACAGGGTTAATTTTTGTTATACTCATACTTGTATTGTATTTTATAACATATTCGAAAAATTTTTAATAAATTCTCTAAATCTTGGGTACTTTTATATAAATTTATTGTTTATGGTATACTTACATAATATTATTATTCTTAGATTTTAAAACCCACGCGTTCAAATATAGTTGTTTGTATAGTGAGTTTAATATTACAAAAAAAAAAAAAAAAAAAAAAAAAAAATACACGTTTTCTCTTATTATATTAGTTTTATAAAATATAGATTTATTGATAATGCAATTATTATTAAGTATGTATACACTTTATACTATAGGTAAAAACTTCTAAAATAATATAAAACGAGAACCAATGGAAAACAATATTTGAAAAATATTGTGTATACGCCAAAAATATGCGTTTTAAAATCGAAAACGAGTCAGTCTTAAACTTGTACAATATTACACTATTATTGTGCACAATATTAATTATGAATTCAAAAAAAAAAAAAAAAAAACAAATTTTATCCCTGTACAATTTCTATAGAAATTCTATGCTATAGATAAAAAGCATTTTAACGCAATTTTAGTTTATGATACCGTTGATACCTGACCTAACCTATATGGCTCCTCGGAGGATGAATTGTTTCGATAATAATATTGATTATTTTTATTACAACGTTGCGCTGGGTTGACTATTTACGATTTGTTTCCTTGGAGCATTATCAGGTTCGGACCAACAGATAGGTTAAGTTCTTTCATTTCCCCTCTGGTTTATTCGTATCCCAGGGTGGTTTTTTTATCAACTAAATGGAAAGGCTAGACAAGTTAGTGATATTTTTTAAATCAGTTAAGTTAAGTTAAATATTTTTTCAATTAAATTAAAAATCAAGTTGAAATATACTATTAACTTAATTACAATTAATAAACTAAGTAAATTAAAAAAAAAATTGTATTCATCGATTAGGTATTAAAAATTGAAATACCTAATGCAAGTGAATGTAAATATGAAATATCACTTATACGTGTATTTTAAAACTTGTGGAATGGTAACATTAATTATACAACTCTAATCATAATTCAAATTCAGGGATTAGATACATTTGAATTTGAATGTAAAAACGGTTACTATTTAACATTAATAATTTATTAATTTACAAAATAAATAACTTGAACAGAGAAGAAAAATAAAAAACTACGTACTACGTAGTTGTAAACTTTTATTAAAATCTATTCAATTTTAACTTAAATAATACCCAAGTAGGTATTATGAATACAATTCATTGGCTCGTGGCTATTTATGTCTTTATTATTATGATAAATTAGTCTTTTTTTGTAAATATAAAAATGAAATTCTTCATAAATATATTATCTTTTTTTTTTTTCTTATAATATTTGATTTTCCACATTTTAATTATTTTTATATCTACAGACTGACATAATATAATAGCAGACAACGGTAATAAATAAAATATTTTTCTGGGTAATATGAAAATTCAAAATTAACTTAATTTGAAATAATAATAAAAATAATAATTTCTAGGATAATAGACCTGTTTAGGTGCAGCCACTGTTACAGATAATTTAATGTATATCTGTAAGCAATAATAAACCATTGCTAACGAAAAAACAATTCTGAGCGTAGTTCAGTGGATAATGATGCTTTGTCAACAATATATAATATATGTGTAATATTATGGTAAAATAATTAAATAATCATAATATATTTTCTACAGTTATTGTTTAATATTTTATCGATTTTCCCATGTTTTTTCCCGGTTTTTCACATTTGCTGGGGAAACTCTTGGGAAATCGAAAAATTAACTCCCTAAAGTATCTTCCCAGTCAGATTTTCTTTCAGAAAAAGTGCTATCATTTTAAATTGGAGTGAAATTTTTGGTAGAAAAGTTGTACACAGAAAAAAAAAGCCCATAATATTTGTTTACTAATCTCTACATTTCGTACATTTTCCGTTTTTCCGAAATTTTATCTCGGTTTTTCCCAGATATTATGAAATCCACTTGGAAAATCAAAAAATGGCCTCTCAAAAGTACCGTCTGTATAACATTTCCTTTTAGAAATGGTGCCGTGCGTAAATATCTGAGCAAGATTTATGGTAGAATTTATGTACAATAGTATAAAAAAAAAAATTAAAAAACAAATAAACATATTAGTAAAAAGATACACTCAGAATCTAAAATTTAAGATGATTTTAGTTTAACGTAAAGATAAATGAGCTAATTTGAATTTATTTTAATAAAATAAAATAAACTTGACTTTTGTTATATTAACTCCTTAATGTCCAACATTGCTAAATGGTAGGTTAGAGATTCGCACTTGTGCGCAAACTTCCTTCTTTCTTTATCGGTTTCGGACCACTAAGTAAGTTATGTTTTGTTTGACTCCTAAAATCTCTTAAAACTCTTAAAACCACCTAGGTTACGTTTCGGTTTGGGCGGGCCGAACTCGGATAGGTATTGGGAATACGCGCCCGGTGTCCCCGTCGTCGTCGTGATGCAACTCATCGTCGTACCCTGTATTCGATCGTATATTATTATAATAACAATATTAAACGGCGTATACAAATTCATTTGGCCCGCGAAAGAGTATAATATAGGTGTATGCATATTATATGCTAAGTATATATATATATATATACGTGTATATTCTGTGAAGGATGTGCGGGACGCAGGGATGAGGGATAATATTTGCATATTTTGTGGCCCACGGGCTAGGGGAGGTAAAATATTATGCGATTCTCTCGTGCCGCGCGACCGGAAGACGGTTCGCCGAGCTCGCGCTTTCGGTTGCCAAAACGCCGTTCCGTATTGCGACCTCCGTCTCCCCTTTGTCACCGCCGCCGCCGCCTCCGTCATTGGTTCCAAATATATTATCATTATTATTATTATTATTATTGTATACTTACCCGTATATATATATATATATATATGTACGTATATAATACTATAAACCGTATGATTTGTCGCCGAGGAAGTCTCCGGCGTTTTTGCGTCATCGTCGTTGCAGCCGCAGCCTTTGCATCAGCAGAAACCGCAAAAGCCACAGCAGTTTCGCGGAGGGAATTATTATTATAGCATATTATACATATACAGAGAAGACTGCAGCGCCGGCGAATTTAATTTATCGTCATCGTTCGGGTTTATTGCTCGACATCTGCCCTTCCTCCTACCTCCCCTCCGATCGTAAATATTGCACATTCCTCGCGTGTACACTGCGGTCCCGCGCCAGTGTTTAAGGCGCGCGCGCGCGCGCGAAATGTAAACATAATTTCGTAATTTTCCGCACGGCAGCAATGGAGTCGTGTTGTTTTTAGATTTCGAACGGAATGCGCGTATTGGTTTTTTTTCCATATCTTCGAACGAGTGTTCGACCAAAAAAGACTTAATATGCTTTGATCGAAAACTTCATAATATATATATAGACGAAGCCACGTTTGTTGCAGGAGTGAGCGGGGACTAGACGTTCGGACCTCTTCTGTTCTCAAATTTCTTTAAAATGTAGAACGATGCGCGTTCAAATTATCGAAAATATTATGAGGTCGTAATTTTACTCCTCCCCGCATTCTTTCACAGATATGGACCTGCATATTATTGGATCTCTGCGCATTCTCGTAACGTTTTGGAATAAACGCGTTGAGCTCATTTTTATTGAAATTCTTTGTACTTTCCACGTACGGAATGAAAGAACATCGGAAAAACGGAAATATTTTGCGTCGAAATGGATTTTTTGAGTTTTTTTTCGTTGTTATTCGCCGTTCACGAAATAATAGTTTTTGTAGATTTCTGTAATTTTTCCGATACTATTTTGTGATAATATTTGTATTTTTGATGTGTGTGTGCACAAGTTTTCAAGCGTAAATTACATCACATAGGACCTTTGCATTTTCTCGCGCGTTAAAGTCATAAAGGGTCAAAAATGAAAAGCTGATACCGGGAATATACGTGTCACTATTGTAGATAGAGAGTCGGGAAGGTTGGATAAATAAAGTTATTTAAGCAACGATAAACTATTACTTACGAAAAACGATACGGAACGACGTTCGGTTATACATGTCTTGAAAGGTCATAATAATTACGATTTTCGTCAAAATTTGATATTTAAACTCATTAAAAAATATAATACTACTAAATTATTGCACAAACCTTTTTTTTTTTTTTTTTTTGCATTTCTGTTTCGTCAAACAACTTTATCAACTGCACGGTACGCAAAATTAAAATGTCTGTAAATTGCTCAAGATTGGCTCAATTATTTTTGAAATTTTCCCACATTTAAAAAA
The DNA here is from genome assembly GCA_902439185.1 of Cinara cedri. NCBI lineage: Eukaryota > Metazoa > Arthropoda > Insecta > Hemiptera > Aphididae > Cinara > Cinara cedri. The sequence continues at coordinate 1,135,787 of CABPRJ010001905.1, read as the reverse complement.
GGAAAATTTTTATATCGCTACAAATATGTTCAACTGAATTCAAAAAATACAAAAAACAGTTTTTAACTCAGAAATCAGATTAAAAATACAACAAAAATGGCCTCTAGATATTTAGATATTTTTTGATTGAACCAATATATTATTTTATAGTGGAAAACATAGTTAGGAAAAATCAAAATCAATGAAAACTCGTGAAAATTCGGGCGACAGAAGGAACAAAATACCGTTTGATCGTTACGACTCCTATTATTTTGTATTTTAAAGAAAAAAATACATTAATAAAATGTTCAGTTTAAATTTAACTTTACAGTTAAATTGTTTTATTTTGAAGCGGTTTTTTTTTTGTTCGTTTCGACTGTCACACCGCCGCCGCCGTCGCTGTTGTTTTCCGAACGAAATTTTTCGGCTCGGTTCAATTCGGTTTCTTTTTTTTTTGTTCTTTTTCTTATATTCGACGACATTCGGGCGGGCATATTTTTGCCGTTTACGACGACGGCAATCACGTCGTCATTCGCGAAAGAAAAATTTTACCACGACTGTTTTTTTTTTTTTTATATTATCGACTATTGTATAAAACATAACGATATTCTAGATCCGATACCGCGATTGCGGTTATAACCATAATCGTTCATCGATAATAATAATATAAAAAAAAAAACACGTTCTTGTACATCGTCGTTTAAAAGTCGTTCGATGCGTATTATAATATTATACTATAGGTATCGTTTCCAAAGTAAACATCACGAAAACGATCGAACACGTTTTTAATACCGTTTTATTATTATTATTTTTTTTTTTTTGTTAAACGGTCATCGCATCGTACCGCGTCTCGGTTTGCCAAAAGATACTATTATTAGATATAATATTATTATCATTCGCCGTCTACCGAGTTACGCTCATCTTTTTTTTTTTTATCTTTTTTAATTAACGATATAGCGATGCAGTCCGTGTACATAATACACAAGCAACAACAATATAACATATGTTGCCAAAACGCCCAAAACATCATCATTTTTAAACACAGAGATAAAATATCGTATTTAATAGAATAGTTTATATTTAAAATAATTAATCGCTTCAATTAAACCGCTATAATGAGTTTGATAAATTAAGAAATTTCGATATTGATAGTATACAGATAACGAACAAAATAATTAGTTAAGACAATTGGAAACGGTTGTCTACATTTTCTCCGATTTCGTAAAATTTAAAAATTATTTCTAACCTTTTAACGACCACCTTAACGGTAAGACTTTTCCACTCGTCTACTGCCCGAAATTCAATTTAAACGGTAAGGATACGAATATGTCGTTTTAGAACCATGAGTTGGAGTAAATTTCATTCACTATCGCTCGTCCAATTTTAATTTTGAAACCGTCTTTAATATTCTTTAATTAATTAATTCTTTAATTCTTTAATATTTCTCATCTATATTTTGTAAAACACTTATTGTTTGTTTTTTTTCCGTTCAGTAATTTAAGTAAAATGGATGATACATCACGATGAGCACTTTAAAAGATAATAGTACGTTTAAAAAAAAAGTGAAAATTATTTTACTATTGAACCGAGTAGAATGGTTTTTTTTAAAAAGAAATTAGACTACTGGAAGTACATTTATTTTACTCCAGTTTAATGGTCTAAATGTGCGGAAAAACGAATTTTTTCCGACGGCTTTCTTTTTCTAGAAAGTAGTTTATATAGAATTGCGAAACACCTCATATAATACAACTTAAGCCCAGAATAATCTAGAACTGTGACTATTGTTACTATTGGACGTTCCTGGATTTATTTTGCATGGACACGTCTAAAGATAAAGTGTCATGAAACACCTATTCATGGATTTCTTCTCATCCAATCTGATTTATCTTCATAAGTTACCTCCTTTCAAAACTCCATCGGCACTGTCTTCGTATTCTTCTCCTTGTTCACTTTCTAATCCGTATAGTATCAGCCAGTATTGATTTGACTATATTATATATTTTCATCCGCCCTCCATACACGATCTGCTCGTTAAGTTCTCATTTCTCTAATCAACATTCTTCTACAGATTTTTCTTTTCTAACTCTGCAGGCTTTCCTATTCATCTTTGGCCGTGACCCACGCGGTGTATACGAATGATGAGTTAACACTGAAAATTAGTAACTCTAATCGTTTTTCTCTTTATTTTGGCATTATTTTAGATTTGAGGAGTTATTCGAAGTGGCGTTTCACCGTTTTTCAGTACTTACGCAACTTGTTTCCACTTGCAAATTGTCATATAGCAACAATCGAGTTTAAATTTATTAAAATATTACTCGTAGCACTGCAGCAGTGACTTTTGGAAATTTCAAATAATTTTCTATTTTATATATGTATATATTAAACAAATATCTGCATTCGTGAAACTTCGGTTCGTTTCGACAAATATTCAGAAAACACTGTTGTCGAATATCATTGTTATCAAAAAGTTTACCTAATAACATGGTAATAATAAAGCTGACAAAATGTTGTTCCGGACGGAACGCGGAAACTTAATATGTAATATTGTATTATATTTTTTAGTACCCGAAATACTGTCATTTAGTGTCATTAGCCTAACGTTGTAATTTTTAACGGACAGTTTCGAAAAGTTTGAAAATTTAATTTTTCGTTCTTTAATTTCTTAAACTAGCGGCCATCGATTAAATAACTTTATTAAAATATTTACCTATATACGTTTGACCTATATTTTTATATTAAAAACCGAACAGTGTACGGTGTATAAATTATTTGTATTATTTTTTTTCTAAAAGTTTTAAACAATAGAGTTAAAATATATACTATCAACCGACGACGGAGGAGAAAAATACAAACATCATATGAAAGTTATCAGCTAGAATTGTATTAATAAAAAAAATGTATTTTAATTTTCTACTTTTATATTATAATTTACGACGACGATGAGTTTTTAAACTTGTTTTCCGACGTTATTTTAATAATATTATTTATTAAGTAATTATCCTGTAGAATATAATATTGCAACGTCGAAAAATTAAAACAATATTAACATCGGTATTTGATCTCTGAATACGTTTAGGTAATTTCAGTAAACAACAAAATAATTTCGCCTATAATAATTATACTGCAGCATGTAGCATCCTTGCACTGCTTTTCACGCCCCTGTTTTTTTCCCGTTTAATTGTTAACCCCCACTCTAAGAAAGAAAAAAGTGACAGGTAGACAGGTAGGTATGCAAATCACTATACATTATATATATGTACATTGTATAATATATTACACTATACTATTGTATGCGGTACTAAAAATAAAACATAAAAATATTAGAAACATATTATAGAACAACTAGTAAACGACATTTTTTTCTTCCTTAGAACATCCATCGATTTAAGTTTATAAACGAGACAATTTCGATTAATATTGATATAATTGATATTGTTGTAGGTTGTAGTATCATGGTAATTTCCATAGCGAATTTCCCGCGGGTCACAGATTTTGTTGACCGGAACCGCTGCGTATCCATTTAATCGTTGTTAAATCGAAATAAATTTGTTAAAAAAAAAAAAAAAAAAATAAATGTCATCGATATATACACTTGTAATTATACCGAAATGTGTAACGTCCTTGCACCGTTTTACCCCTCCACTAACCCCCTTTTTCCTGTTCAACGGGCTTGCACGTTTCGTGTTTCACCGTGTCACGAATTCACGATTATAATAATAAATAAGGTACCTATAATAATAATGATACGTGAACACTGCAGCACGCGACTATTATTACAACTACGATGACGATGACGTTTACACGTGTCAAAAAGTTTTCGCTACTGTACTATGATTTTATTTCGCGTCTTGTCAAGTTCTCTATGGCGTTTCATATTACATATTAAACAGTCGACGGTTGGCGATAATTTACGCCCCTTCCCCTATTTTAAACTTTGCCGGCGGCGACGGCGATTAAAATTACCGGAATTAGTAACGGTCTTATTTATAATATTAGACTATTATCGCGTGTACCTATTGGAGTTGAACGCGGTGACGACAATCACGGCAACGTCAATATTATAACGATTTATCGTCGTCGGACAATCGAAAAATATCGCCGACGATCGGTGACGTGTCGAATATTTTGCTTAAATATCTTGCGTAAAGCCCAGAAACGTTTTTAATTATTTCCCCCGCCCCCACCACCACCACAACCACATGGTATAAATAAATCGAGACTGAATTTGTTATAAGTAGGTAATATTAAGCACTTCAAATAAGTCACGCTGTTCTATGGTTCTGTAGTAATACGCCTCCGACCATCTAAGACCTACCAGCAATCCACTAATTTACATCGAGACACAGGTCTCAATTTCGCCGACACACATAATATATTACATACGCTCAAATAAGCGTTAAAAAAAAAATCAAAAAAAATCATTAGAATGAACGGAAAAAGCGATTCAAAAAGATCTAAAGAACCAATCTAAAGGAAATGAAAATCGTATTTTAACCACTTTATTGGGTTTATTGTACAACTACTCCAGGCGCGCATTTTTTCTCCTTTCGTAATCACCCGTAGTTGCGTTCCTCAAATATGACCATAAATCGTTCATAAACACTTCTTTCAAAAATTCGCAATTTTTAGCATTTTAGCTAATAAACAGCAGTTTTTCTTCTCAGAAAACTCATCGAAACCGTTATATAACAATGTTATGTATTACGCAATGTAAATTTCTATATGGAGTTTCCCGCGTGCCGTAGATGTAGTCTAAAACCGGTGTACCTATATCGTTCATAATGTTTATTGATTTTTAAAAAAATTATCGGGACAATATTTCGAATCGAATACCCGGGTATATCATCATGTCCTTTTGGATCCAAAAGGATCCAAACCTTACACTTTAATAATTCAAACAATATATTATACCAAGCAACCAATAGTATTCAAAATCAAAATTGATAACGAATGTGTTGTTTTTCGTAAATATTGTTCACCAGTTCATGAAAACATTTTTGAGACCAGTTTGGAGGAAGAGATTAAATTTTCTGAGGGGCTAGGTTTTTTCACACGTACCTACACAGTAATAACATTATTGTTGCGGTGTTATCTCGCAGTATTCGGTAGGCAGGTAGGTACGTATAATAAATATGATATTATAAATTATAATACTCGTGTGTGGTTTGACTGCTGGAGTACCACTGCACGTCACTGGTCCCCACACCCATCGTTCGTACCGACCTCACCGAACACGAGAAACGTTTAAAAACACAACGATGATATTCACACGTACCTACCTACCTACCTATAATACTCGTATTGGGACGTATATAAATACGAGTGTGCTATCGTCTGACATTCACGAAAATAATATTACGACGAAGACGGTGTCTAAATTTATTCTCGACTCACTTATAACAAAATATAAGAAAGAAAAAAAAATAGTTGATGGTTACCGGTGGAAGGCGTAGGCAGGTAGGTAGGTTAGCTTACCTATAATAATATTGTATACCTAAAATATTCCGGCGACTGTAATTCGTGTGAGCGCGCGTGTGTGTACGCGAAGAAAACACGTGTCGTTTCCGTTTTATGATAGTATATTATAGGTGTATCGAAAATTATCATTACCGTAATACCGGATGAAGGCGGTAAAAAGATGAAAATAAAAAAAAAAAATACGAAAGCCAACCCCGACGTTTTTACACATATATATATTTACTGTCTAAATACATAATATATAATAATTATAACGATACAGAGTCCAAAATAACGTAAATTTGTTTGTTTCTTTGTACTTTTTCCTGTTCAGAGTCTCGGAGAGTTATGTCGTCTTGTATTCCTTCGTTCCCGTTGACGACGTTAATACATTATTACGTAAAAATAACTGTGCGCGTTAGACGTCAATGCGACGTAAGTATATATAGGTATCTACCGTTTAAGGAAAATATACGTCGTTTAAAGAGAAATGTTCACACATACAGAGTGTCCCACGAAGATATACCCTACTCGTTTTATATACAAATTCTATATACAATGGGTATATCTTTGTGGGACACTCTGTAGTATAGGATTCGAAATATAATATATTGTAGTTTAGTATGATTAATATTATAGTCGGTGATATATACTTTTTTCAAAAACTTGCTTTATATGTTCTTTTGGTAGGCAAACGATCCAAAATGTTCACTCAGTACCTCAAAAAAAGCGGCATTTCTGTCCGATTGTACTTTATGTACAAAAATAAAATAACAATGGCTTTTATAAGAAAAATGTTTTTCAAACTTTACGTGACCGTGTTATATTAATTAATAATAAGAAAATTTAAGACCAAGGTTTAGAAAAAAAAAAAATGTCAAACGCTTCGCTTAAGAAAGAAATAAGAAAATCAATGTTCAATTTCATTAACGTTGCTAAATTATAATATTTTAGATTTCTAAAATATGAAAATAACCAATTCAATAAAAAATAATTACATACCTAATGAATGATCATATTAATATTGATGGAAAAATACGATTGAACGAATATTTTACGAGGAAAAACTGCGGATTATTAATTATAATTTAACCGACAGCAAGTGTTCATCGAAATTATATTATAATATATCGTGCGATTAAAAATACTGAAAAATATTATTTTCGTTAAACATAATATTGTTGTTTTCGCTGTAAATTTTAAATTAAGTGCAGAGAAATGTTCATAATTTTCTCGAGTACTTATAAAGTTTTAACGTTTAAAGAGTTTAAAGCGTACAGAGTGCCGTCGTTTAATAAAAATGAAATCCAATATCAATTAAACGGAACTGCTGATAAAACTTTCGAAAAAATGATCGTTCTACAGATAATTGTGTAAAATAAAACAAAACCCTTGCAAAATCAATGGCATCTTCGCAACATAAACATCCGTCAAAATTAAAAACAGAACGTAGAATGTTAGAAAAAAAAAAAATAATAATAAAAAAACTTCCGAAGGCTGTGCTCCTGTTTTAGAGTAGGGAGGGAGTGGACCGCAGAATCTATTATGTAAAGTAATTTAATTTATATCTGTACGCGACGATAAATCACTGCTAATGGTAAACGATTCTGGGCAGAGTATAATTAGTCGTATTTTTCATTTATTTACAAGTTTAACCCGGAAATTGACCAAAATTATAAAAACAATTTTCGTGATTTCAATTTTTTAAAAAAAAATTTCCGGAAAATACAAAAAAAAAAAAAATGATTCGTCAGTAGTACCAACTTGATAAAAACGTTTACAAAAAAAATCACACAACAATATTATTCATATGGCGAATAATATATATTATAGGTATATTGAAAATTATCTCTACAGTAATACCGGATGAAAGCGGTTAAAAGATGAAAATAAAAAAAAAAAAAAAATACGAAAACCAACCCCGACGTTTTTACACATATATATTTACTGTCTAAATACATAATATATAATAATTATAACGATACAGAGTCCAAAATAACGTAAATTTGTTTGTTTCTTTGTACTTTNTTATAAAAACAATTTTCGTGATTTCAATTTTTTAAAAAAAAATTTCCGGAAAATAAAAAAAAAAAAAAAAAAAAAAAAAAAAATACGAAAACCAACCCCGACGTTTTTACACATATATATTTACTGTCTAAATACATAATATATAATAATTATAACGATACAGAGTTCAAAATAACGTAAATTTGTTTGTTTCGCTTTACTTTTTCCTGTTCGGAGTCCCGGAGAGTTAGGCCGTCTTGTATTCCTTCGTTCCCATTGACGACGTTAATACACTATTGACGTAAAAATAACTGTGCGCGTTAGACGTTAATGCGACGTAAGTATATATAAGTACCTACCGTTTATGGAAAATATACGTCGTTTAAAGAGAAATTTTCATACATACAGAGTGTCCCACGAAGATATACCCTACTCATTTTGTATACAATGGGCATATCTTTGTGGGACACTGTGCAATGTAGAATTAGAAATATAATATATTGTAGTTTAGTATGATTAATATTATAGTCGGTAATATGTCTTTGATTCTGAGTGTGTACCGAAGAGGCCATTAATTTTACTATGATGTGTTTGTGTGTAGTTTTTTTTCTCAACAAACACTTTTTCGCCTAATAAAAATGCTCTATTTTGTTTCGTGTATATGTCTAAACTTTAAAAGTTGTGGTATTTTCGCCCGGTGATACTTTACTTGACCAATTGTTTTGTAATTCCTAATTTTTTTTTCAAAAACTTGTTTTGTATATTTTTTTCTTAAGACAAATGATCCAAAGTGTTCACTTAGTACCTGAAAAGAAGCGGTATTTCTGTCCGGTTTTACTTTACAAACATATTAATAATAATAACAAAAATATTCCCTCTCTCATAATATAACGCAATTCATAGAATTTTGTTTTGAGAATTCGGTTTCGAGTGCAATAAGTTTTGTTTTACTGCGTTTCAGTGCACCGATATAATTTTTCAATAAATTATATTATTTATTATGTACCGAACAATAAAATTACTATGGTTCACGTATCCTATTATAATATATAATACTAAAACCGTTCTAGTTTCCTTCAGTGTTGAGTTATTCGATGTTATATTAATATACACAGGTCGATTCGTTTTATGATAATACTTGTACAGTATGAACCATTGACGACTATTATACCTACTCGTGTACATAGATTTCGGGTGGATATTTGATTTCGGTTTTTATCTGAATCATCGCCTTTCAAGAATCGCTTCCCGATTACGGTTCTCATTTCGCTTTACCTTTGAATATACCCGCGCACAATCATAAACCATCATAATACGACGACTTTTCGGTTAATAAACAAATTCCAACAACACACGTTTTACACGAAAAGCGAATAATATTTTCTAGAAAATAATAAGTTATATGTTTCATATATCTCCGTGTTCGGTATGATTCTAACGATACATCCGACGGAAAATTGTTCAAATCTCAAAAACGCTGCGTATATATTTTAGCCTTTACCTTCGGACAATGTTCATTCCCTGGTTTACGGTTGTTTTTCACTCTGAAAATGTTTTCCTTAATTTCCACGTTTAAACGATATTTGGTCTCTTTCCATTCCTCTCGCCTGAATTTTAAACAGTTTTTTGAACAAAAATATCTGAGAGAGGGCATAGTGTCTAAAATAAATATTTCGTAAGTATCCTTTCGGAACCTTCGTACATTGTTAAAAATAATCGCTAGTAAATGTGATAAATGAATCACTCCGTATAATAACATATACCTTATGATATACATTCGAGTTTGACGGGATATAATTTTATTATAATGCTCCGATTCTCTATTGCTGCAGTGTAATTATTACTGTTTCGTATCGTATAAGTACTTTTTCTACTGTAATATAGGTTCCTAGCGTAGCGAGAAATGTGTTTTTTTTTATTTTTATTACCACCTTATATATCCGTTTAACACACTTTAACGGCGACGGAGGATAAAATAACGACATTCGGATGGTTTTTTTTTTTCTTCTTAAATTGTGTATCGCAGAGCAATGCTTTGTTTTTTAAGGCCGCGGCCACACCAAAGCGGCAAGCGACTTTTTGTCGTCGAAAATTTTACGGTGATCAATGCCGACAAAGTCGTCAATAAAACATGGGATAACGTATAGGAACAAGGGCCAAATTTTAGCGTTTGACAAGACATTCAAGGGATCTCTACACATAATTTGTTTTATTTATCTGTCTTATGCGTAATATAGCAACAAATTCACATCATATTTCAACGATTGCGGCCATTTGGTTGGAAGACCTATTAATCATTTTACAAAAAATAATATACGCTATGCTTTGGCCGAATGATTTTTTTTTTTTTTTTTTTTTTTTTTTTTTTCTTTTTT
>CABPRJ010001905.1:978382-1125850 GCA_902439185.1 Cinara cedri | reverse complement strand
AAAAAAAAAAAAAAAAAAAAAAAATGTATAATGATTACCTCTGTCCTTAAATTAACCAATTCAGTTTCAATCGTCAAGTGCGCCGAGTTGCTAAATTACGCGCGAGTCAGAGAAAACAGATTGCGTGTGTAGAGGGTTTTTGACGACCGGGAGAACGGGTAGATAATAATATATTGCGGTAACCCGAAATATCGCTCGACTTTCTACGGTCTTTACAGCCCTTGATGTGGCGGACACAATGTTGTCGCGGCAGCGTCGTCGAAAACGCAAAAATCGATACATATTTTTTTTTACGGGAGATTCATTATCAACTGCAGGCTATAATATTGTACGGAAATTACACGTTGTCCGCGACCACGGCCCGGACGAATATCAAGGCTCGTGTCGTCGTCATTCGTGATCGTCTACACGGAACATCGGTGCGGCGACGGGTCGCGCGCATCCCATTAACCGCGACCGTGTACGCTAATAACGAGGCCGCTATCTGGCCGCGGCCATCTCCCGTTTCGTTCTGTTCTCGGCGCGAGCCGCCGGAGTTGTTGAACTCTGGGAGGGCTGCTCGCGCGAACGCAAGCAACCATTATAATACTGTAGGTAGATAGGTAGGTAGGCAGGCAGGTGGGTGGACAGGTATGGGTACCGGTGTACAATAATATTATCACAAGGATGCGCGAAACACGACCTCTCCGGGACATTCCTCGTTCTCCCGGTCCGATCGCCCCCGCAGCTTTGAACCGGCCGACCTATCCGACGACGACAGCAAAACCGTAACGTTTGTAATACTTTAAGGTTGCGGAATTGTTAACCTGTATGCACGTATACAGTAAACGTTGTGGCGCAATGAACGGCCTAGATTACTGGCTGTGCAGAGCTACGAGTGATAATAGAACAATTAGCCGCGGTCATGTTGTCGGTTGATAACAATACGTGAACGGAAAACGGAGTTATTGTTGAAAAGCGATTTTTCTACATGAATGTATTCGTTTTGAACGTGACGGTTTCGGCGATTATTCCTGTTCGACGGCGGAAAGTTCGGAACTAATTTTAGACGTTAAGCTGGCGCGGTGAAGCCTGATTTTCTAGGCCTACGCTCAACGAAATTTGGGAGGAGGGTAGATGTTGATGTGAAAAACTACTAAACCATAGAACTGTGAATTTACTACAATAGTTATTTATTTATTAACGGTGATCAGCGAATTATTAATTATTGTTGGGTCTTAGACAAAGTTAAATGTTCTACGCCACTGGCTGATGAACCGGTACACTGTTTGTGATTTGACCCCTAATGCAGATACAGCGTATAGTATAAAATCTTGTAGTACTTATTTCACTACGAACGACTCGCGCGAGTCTGTCTCGGTTTGCGTCGGCATCTGCTGTGCATTGCTGGTAGTAACCAAATACCGTTAACCGCGCCGGGCTGCAGCGCGTCGCTAATAATACTTGGTCGTTATCAGACGGCGGCCATCTCGAAGCGATAAGAGCCGACGTGCTCTTTGGAAAATGTTCCCGGAGTTGTTGAACTCTCGCTGTGTGGAGGGGCGGGACCGGGAATAGGGAGGCTCTTCTGCTTGCAGTAGTGGCGTCTGCGTGTCCGAAAATTAACAGGCTGGGAGCCAAACGCGACCGACTACGAGTATTATCTCTACATATTAATAAAACGAAATATATTATACTCACGTCATCGGGATTCGAAAAAGAAGCAAACGGAAAGTGACATTTTAAACAATTTACCCTTTTTCTACCCAGTTTTTAGATTCTAAGCAATACGAAGAAACAGTTGGTTTTTTTAAAAAAAAAATATTTTTTTCTCATAAAACATTTTTTTTTTTTTTGTGAAGTAGTAAAAATGCTCTAATTTTCATACCCAATGTACTTCAGAATATACCCGTGCATATTTTCTACCTGAACTCTATTTGAAAATCTACCGAAATTATAAGCAATTTACCCCAGCGGTTCTTTTTTCGTTAATTTCTCGGTTGCCTTGGTAACGACGGAGAAAAATTACCATTATGCTACTCCGTTTATAATCGTTTTTTCGTTCGCAATGATTTATCGTTACATACAGTGTAACAACTAAACTGCTTTGTAAATCACATCTTTCCAACTACCCACCTGCAGCAGTATACTAAACGTAAGCTGTATACATATTTTTTTTTGCATTCATACAAACTAAAATTTATCAATATTCTCGCAGTTTTTTCATGAAAATGTCACATTTTGACTTTACGGTTTTTTTTTCCGGGAATAAACAAACGAAAAAACTGTAAGGTTTACGGAAATATTATTTAGCGTAATGTAATAATTTTGTTTTTTTTTTTTTATGCTTATTCAAGTAAAAATTCTTTCGATTTTAAAAATCGCAAAAATCACGGAATTTTCAGACACGTTTAACCAAGCCTCGTTCTGCAGAACCTAACCCTAGCTACGTATCACATCTTCTCAACTTCTTACCTTGGCACATCCATTAGCGGTATTAGAAGAGTCTTTCCCCCCCCCAGTTTTCCTCTGTTATAATATGTTCGCGCTCCGGAATCGTATGCAACTGAAACGTCGGTATTTATAATATATAGTCACACACTTCATGACGACCATATCGCGTACACGAAGAGCACTGAAACGCGTAGTGTTCATAATCGAATTACACGTCGCGCGTCATATGAAAAATTACAGTAACAGTAGCTGCCGAAATTTCCGGGAAGAACTGCGCGTAATATTTTCCCCGTATACTTTTGAATTTACGACTCTGGAAAGAGCAGCCGCGGCCGTACATTTTTCCTAGCGCGCGCGCACTCACACACACACACACACACATACACAATACGTTTTATAAAGGAAAACTAATTCTTTTTACGAATAGTTTTTCCATTATTTGCTCACCATGGAGGCGCGCCTAAAAGGTATAATACATCAGCGGAAAGTTTTTATTTTCCGGGGATAATATACGAACATCACACAAAGTCTCGTCTATAATATTATTACTACCACTACTACAACTATTATTATTGTTATTATTATTATAGAACTGTGTTATTGCCATCGTCGTAGAATGTATACTTTCGGAAACTATACATACAATATTTTATTATTTATTGTCACCTCGAGGAGCTTCGGGTATAATAATATATTATAATAATGTCTCAGTATTCGTTTAAAATATTATATATCGTATTCGATATATATTGTGTATATAGAGATTTTCTTTTTCTTTTTTTCGCGTCGCCGTTTGTATTTTCACGCGACGATATTGCAGTATTTCGATCGAGCGAATATATTACAATAATTTAACCTTGCTCAAAGAGTGGCCAAACTTTTTTTTATTTTTTTTTTCCCCCAAGTCCGTCCTAATATTATTTCCGGTTAAGTTTTTCGGTTCTGCCGAATATTCGCTCAACTCTGTTAGTATTATTTCAGTCTTTCGACTGGTATATTACTTTTCTACTTACGATACTCCAGTCGCTACTATTCATTTCTATTTTTTTTTTTTATATCTACTATGTATTTTAGGTCTTGGTCTTTGCAGGTTTGTGAGATAGACTCCGTTCGTCGTCGGCCTAACCACTCCGATTTTCGTGTTTTATAATACCTGTATACTTTCATATTCCTTTGTACTTTGACTTTTTATAGGTACATATTCATTTGATCCTGTCTATCTGTCTAACTTATTTTTTGCATAGAAACCTATTTTTTAAGAGCGTTTGTTGATTTTTACTCCTTAAATATTACGATTATATAATACGAGTCCAAAACCCATTAATAAGAGTATAATACACTAGTATACAGTGTTTTTTTTTTCAAGTTCGTTTTAAAAAAAAATGAATTGTCACTTGTTGTCATAATTTATTCGTTGATCAAAAATAAAAAAAATAAAATATAATTTAATATTATATTACGAGCTACGTCTGCTTTTGTGATATAGAATATTAAGACTATACTGTTCCAACGATTTGCCTCCAGGTATCCCTATCTAAAGAGATACATTCTTCCAATCAACTTCTGGCTTTACTTTTCCAGAATATCTTCCAACACCTTATCTTTCAATCTTCGCCTCATGCCTTCAAGCGGTACTTTGCGCTGTGGTGCATTGTCTATAGTACCGTTCTCAGCAACGATCACCTATAATAAAAGTTCAGTGTAGTTTAAAGCCAATTTATTATTATTATTAGTTATTTACGAGATCTATAGGTACCCAATAAAAATAGTCGCTCTTCCTTTTTGTCTGTCTAAACGGACGTCTCGGTATATACGGGAATAGTCGCATATACACATATAATATACACATTCAGAACAAATCGTATAATAAAAATAGAAAATTCGAAAAATAATCGAATACGAGTATTATATAAATTCGTATTAGGTATATATTATATCATATGTATAGCGGGGAAAAACGATTTATTTGCAGCGGAGTTGCTGCAGCTATAGCAGTCTTCTTTTTTTTCCCACACCGCACTGATGCCGCTGCTGCTGCTGCTATATTGTAGTCGGTCGCGATCAAAAGGAAAAACTTATTTCCTTTCGGTTCGCGTATATATATATATATATAGAATTTATAGTAAAGACGCGACCCAATAAATCTGCCAACAAATCTACTGTTTAGGTAGTATGTATATATAGTTCCTCTGCTCCTCATCCACAACGTTTATCTGCGAATTTCCATGTCACCGTGTTTCCGGTATCGTTTTCTTGTTGATTCTACCCGCCACCGCCGGTTTATTTATTTATTTTTTATTTTTTCCTCTTTTCTCCACTACCCCGCCGCGCACGTATAACAACCTACATCCATCATTCTATACAGTCGCGAGTTCAAACGGGGCACCCGCCGTCACCTCGTCGTTCCTTTTTATTTTCGTTTGTATATAATACGTATCCGCCGTACGATTCCAAAATACTCTGCCAGAAGAGCTGCACACCGGCTATTATTGTATATATCGTGATTATTATAGAGTGACGGGTGGGCGATGGATTGGGGGGGGAGGGAGAGGGAGTGGACGTGTGCACATTTTTACGAGTTTCCGGTGTATACATTTTGTTGTTATTACGCGCGGATTTCGCACGTCGCGAAAAAAAATATAGCCACGTGCGATTAATGTAATATTTTTAGACTTTTAGTATTTTAGAAAAATAAAAATAAAATGCCACCGACCGTGTAACAAGAATAATTGCGTGTCTACCGATTATCGTGTTAACACGCTGCACCGCCGAGACTGACGTAATAGTAGGTATAATATATACCTATACTTATTATAATATATATTTCTCGGGTCCGAAAATGACCTATAAAACAAAACCCAAACGAAAATACGCGATACCTACGCGCGTTTAGGAGGTCAACTACCGAGTATACGGCCGGTAATTATATATATGTACACTGGAAGGAGGAGCGAAAATCGTTACGTTTTCAAAATACTTCCCTGTGAAAAAAAAAATCTTTAACAAATAACTCTGAAAGTTCATTGTCTTATACACTCGTATGTTTATATTGCTTTCGTGGTGGCAAATTCAATAAATTTGAAAATCGAATTTTCAACATATCCGCATTTTACCTTTTTGGACTCATCTAAAAATCCTAGAGAATTTACTAGTAATTTTAAAAGCACTACATGGTTTTCAAAATTGTTTTACTTTAGCGATAAAATATGCAGAACATACAAATTACTAATACTGCATTCTAGTCATATTTTTGACAATTTGGTAGTTAATGCACTTGCCACTACGAATACAGTTTCTTGTATTCTTGTCATCTTAGTCTGTCATTTATTAAAAATCAAGACAAAATCAATACTACATATATTCATAATTTTATTAGACCTTCTCTCATATATGGATGTGAAGTGTAAAAGACAAGTGTGACACTAAGAAGACTTAGAACAATTGAAAATAAAACACGAACAATTATTTTTAGACTAGTTCTTGACACAAGGACAAATTAATGGAAAAGGAACTTCAAGAAAAACAGGCCCTAGGTCCAGTCACTAGCTAAATAAAGGGTCAAAGCATGAAATTGTTGAGAAAAGTCATAAGAAGAACTAAAAAAGAAATCATACAGTCTAATTTGTAGATTTCAATCGAAATTGTAATAGAACGCAATGAAAAGCAATCTGATTATTAATCAGATTAATTGAATTTGATGAGAAACATCAAAATCCATCGAACTATTCACTTGATTGATAACCTATAGGTTGTAAAGGAACACACGAATTAACCGCACAATCATTTTGAAATCTTGATTTCTACCAAATTCTAGAAAACTTTATAATTGATAACGAACAAAATTTTCTTTTTTCAAAATCAAAATACAAATATGTTGGTTATTTTTGTTATCTAAATAATCTAATTGTTACGCATCTTTTACTTTTATTTGAATAATTATTTTAACATGCTGAAAAAAGTAAAATTCAAAAAATAGAGAATCAAACTGAAATGTTCTCATCCGAATATCTGATAGGTACTTACTCGAATGCAAAAAACGGTTCTCCATCGCATCTGGTATACGATCATTTATTTTTTTTTTTTTAATTATTCCTAGTAGCCGCGACATTTTTTCAAAATTATTTTGCTTGTTTGATAACTATTGTTGTCTCGTCAAACTAAAAACGTAGGTATACGTATAATATTTATAGCATGACTTTCGATTATAAACTATGACGAAATGAAAAAAAAAAACCATCGGTTCGATGATATAAAACTTCAACCTTTGTTTGCAGCACTTTCGATCAAATAAAAGAGGGGATCGGTTTTTTTATATTATTTTTTTTTTTTACGGTTATATTTTTCGAACCTGCAGCGGGTCTATAATGGGAATAATAATATATTTTTAGTCGTCTCTCTATACTCGGTCGTTAATATTTTCAAGCCTCGCATTAATGATAATCGGTCCGGCGACGTCACGGGACAGTTTATGTAACGCTCATGTTCGTTGTCAATTTTATGCCGGGCGGCGGTGGTGGCGGCGGCGGCTTGAAAATCGGCCAACTGTGGCAGCAACAGCTTCGGTATAGTCTCTCGTATATTAACGGGTTTAAAATTAGACCGAGAGGGACTTTTTCGCCGAATTTTCGCCTTACAACAACGATATTTTCATTCATAATTCATTTTTTTATTATTTTTTTCGCAGACCCCCCCTTCCCCGTTCTTGACCGCTATATATAATATCGCCTATAACCCCGTTTTGTTTCCGCCCTCGTCGTCGATGTTTTATTTATGCCGCCCCGAGACGGCGAATATTATCGCCGCATTCGTGCAGCTCGCATGTTGATATCCCATGAATTACGTGTTAATTGCGGTCGCATATTATAATAATATATCATAGACACAGAACATTATACTCGGGTTGTTTTCAGTTCCGCGGTGAAAATATTAACAAATGCAAAAAAAAAAAAAAAACATACAAATATGTATATATATATATATATATTTATATGTATACAACATTATAAAACCACCTCGTAAAATTAAAAAAAAAAAAAGTCCACCGTTAAAATATTATTGATTACGATGGTTTATACATACGAAAAATTTCAATGGGAGGAAAAAAAACGTACTTAATATATAATATAAAATGCGAGGGTTTCGTATTATATTGAAAACTTTATAAAAATATAATAGTCAGGTTTTCAAGTCAGTGAATTCAATATTTTTCCAGGCAAGTTCTATCCCTCGGCACAATATTCCTAGGATTATTTTACCTCGTCGTGGGAGGGTGGTATAATTATCCTAGAAAAATCTTATCGGGAACCAGGTACGACTAGGAAAATCGTACTTTCCCCAGTATAATTATAAATCCAAGCAAATCTTACCACCATCCGGTAACATTATCCAGGGGTTAGCTCTACATCACGGTACGAAACCCTATTAATAACTTGTGTACAATTAATATCACTAGTACATTAATTTGAACCATTTCTTTTGGTATAATTTTGGCGTTTTTATAAGTTAAACGTGCGAAAATCTACCGATTTGTTGTTAGGCATTAAAAGCCTGCCGAAGGGTAATTAATAAACTGCAGCGAGAGAGACTGCAGGTGGCGATATATAGTTTATCGTTCTCAAGATTATTTTCAAATAATAATAATTGTTAGGTAATAATAAAATATTATAATTTCCGAACATTTTCAAAGATTTGCATTTATATTGCATTTTAAACTTTACCTACTGTATACAGCTGCGGTTTTATAAATTATTCATATAGTTAGGTACCTACCTGCAGATACCTATATAATATAATATTTTATTTTATTAATATTTTACGTCACCTCAGCACGGCGGTGGCGGCGGCGGTGCGATAAGTGGACGGATAGGATTTAATACATTTTTCAACTAGCTACCTAAACTATGCAAATTATTAATATTAGTTACTATACGCCTATAACTAATTGACAAAAACGGCGAGGTATTATAAATTCTTTTTGAACGACAAATAACATACGCCGATAATGATGTAACTAACTCTCGCCACGGCGAATTAGCGTCTATTGCGAACAAGGAAAAATTAAAAAAAAAAAAAAAAAAAGTGATACTGTTGATTAGTATACCACTACAATTGTGTAGGTGAAAAGTTGTAAATACAGGATATCCTATATAGAGTAATTTAATGTATATCGCTGTACGTGACGATAAATCATCATTACTAATGGAAAATGATTCTGGGCGAAGTTTGGTTAAACGTCCACATTAAACCGAATTGCCAATTATATTGCAACTTACTTTTACACTTACACCATTGCACGCATCCATGTTACGCGTGCGTATCTCAATTTGTGAAGTTTTCACGTTTTATCATTTTTGTGATTTACAGTGTAAGTTGTAAGCATGGGTATATCAAACAAACTAAAATAACAGAACAAAAATTTCAAGAACAACCTGTTTTTGATAATTTATTAATATTAATAATAATCTTTTTTTACTAAATTTTGAGATAAGAATGTTTGTAATGTACAAAACGAGATGTAACAAATTAAACTCCAAAATTATTGAAAATTTCAAATTACTAAAAAATCTAAACGTTTTTAAAAATTGACCAGAAAGTGCTAACAATACAAATATTTGGTGAAATGTTCAGGTCCCTGCAATTACAATAATAATAATAAAAATAAAATTTGAAATGACATGAACCGTTATTTCGTGACTTTTCCCTCTTTCCGACGTTTCTTCTGGGTTTTCCTCATTATAATAAAAAAATTACCAGGAAAATTAAAAAACGACCTTCTTAATGCACCGACAAGACAAAATTTGCTACAAAATATGTTACCTTGTCGTTTTTCGACTGGAGCAAGATATCTGATATAAAAGTTGTTATCAAAAACAAAAATTGAAAAAAAATCACACACATATCAAAACTAATATATTTCTCGTATGTTCAAGTCTGCAACCAAAACGACATCGTTTCCGATATTCGCAATGCGCTTGGAATACGTCTTGTTCAGAAAATAGTATAACGATTATTATAGGGGCGGATTATGTTGTGCGTTTTTTGATTATCGTCCAAGTAATACAATTTAGTCGAACGAAATTTCAGTCTTATTTTATGACCGGTCGAGTGGTAATATTTCGGATCGTGGGGGGCTGACGGCCGGTCCCCCCCCCGGAAGTGTTAAGAGCCGGCCTCCGCGCCGCAGAGAGACGCATTAATCATATCGCCTCCTCGCGGTGGCGCTCGTTTCGAGGATTATTTTCCCTATAGTCTTTTTTTCTGATGACAAGAGTGGAATCGGGCCGTTGCTAATACGGAGATTTCGAGTATATTTAATTTTGGTGTTTTGAAACGCGTCATGTTTACGGTAAAAATTTCAGAAAATTCGCCCTTGAAATAATGTCGATAACTCGACAACTATAACCGTCCCACTTAAAACCGCGGTCGGTGTGTATGACGAGCTGTATCTGTATTCCACGAATAAAACTTACGGAATTGGTTACTGGATAAAAAAAAAAAAAAAAAAACGATTTTCGTAGTATTGGTTCCCGTGAAAAATTACACACCACTATAAAACTATTCCAATTGGTTCTCGTACTTATAAATAAGTTGAAATTATAATTTGTGTCGCATTTTATTAAATAAAAAACTTTTCATTCATTGGAAAATGTATATCGTTCTATCGTATCGTTAAAATCTAGTGAATGCATTTTATCAATCAAAATCTGTTTTCAAAATTAAAATCTATCGAGCCTTACAGTTCTGTAAATTTTTTGGTCAATAAATACCGATGTTTTTTCAACAACTTTAACCGCCTTAAATACGAATTACATGTAAGGTTTTCTATAGACCCAAGCCCTAAGTCTATGTTTAATGGGAAGAAAATCGTTTTTGGCTTATAATTCTGTTTTTATTATTAAAACAACGAAGAACAATTAGAAGCGTTTTAAATATTTGTTCAAAACTTAAATTAAAATAACTAATATTATTTTCTAAAAATTATAGATATTTCCCGATAGTTCCGGTTCGTTCTTACAATACAAATGAAAATACATTTTTTCTAATACTTTTGGACAATTAAAATAACATTTATTTTTTCGATTGTTTTTAAATAACAACGATACAGTTCTATTTAAAATTAAACTATAATTAAATTAACTATTACCATACAATTTTATTTACGAAAAAAAAAAAAAAAAATGTTTTAAACAAAAAATAGAAATGTTTTCCTTTCAGCGACCCCGAACCAATAACAATTCATCGGAACCAAATCGCACGTTGCCTGTAAACTACCCGGTAACAAATGTTCGTATACGTATAGTATATTTGTTGTATATATAAATATATAAACCCATAGACTACTGCTAAATTTTAATATATATATATATATATATATATATATACGTATACAGATTAAGTTAGGACACCGACTTTTTGCGGCACGTGAGCGCCGTCGCGTAGAATGTTATTGTAACAGTATTTTATCTTCTCGGACGCGAGTCGCGTGTGCTCGCGAAATATTATCACGTGAATCGCACCGATATGCCCGCAGAAACGCGAATAATTATACAATGTTATAGTATTGTGTTTCACCATATTATTATAAATTGCGGTAATGAACTTACTAGACGTGTCTTTTCGGACACGTGTCGTCGTTCTCACCGCGGGACGGCCGTGAATGCATAATAATAATAATTATTATTATTATTATTATAGGTACCTACCTATACAAAAGCCGCAGCCGTCTCGAAAACGTCCGACACGCGTGTACCGTTACAAAATCGTACCTATATTATAATGTCGACCCAGAAAAAAACATTTTAAATCGCTAAACAGACGGCTCGCAGAGTGTTTGGTGTTCGAAATCCCAGAAAATGCATTAAAAAAAAAAAAAAAACAAAAATGGAGAATTTGAAAATCTCGCGAGTAAAATGAGTTTGTTGTTGTATTGTATAATACTTTTTTTTTTACCGATAATATCTTATAACAGTATTAGGCCAAAAGAAAACGGTGCGTTATTCGCTACAACGACCCCGTGTTAACATAGTTTTGTAATATAATATTTTGATTTTGAGTTACGGTGATGACGTCTAATAATATACTCCATTAGTGAGAATAATGACTACGATTATCGACTCGGCATAAGTATTTCTTTATTTTTTTTCCTCGAGTACTTTCCTGTCACGCACTTGTCTGTCAACGTCGACGTTTAGACGAAAAACGTGCCAAACGCCGACGCTCATGCGAAAAGTGCGAAGACTTTAACCGATTAATCGGAATAAACACATCTGTTCCGTGCTAGCGTACCGGATATTTAAGGCTTGTGACGGTCTTATGATATACAGCACGAGTAAAAAAATGTAATAATAATGGAATAATAATTCCGAACGAATAAGCGATTGATGTATTATTGGTTTAATTATGATAATATGTGTATTGTCTACGGCCGTCGAAAACTTGCTTAACAGAAGTTCGCCCAGAATCGTTTTTCGTTAGCAATGAATTATCTTCGGTAAGTTCTCACCTATACCCGTGCCCAGTATTGGCTCCTTTTTTTTTTTCGTCCGAGCTGTCGATTCGAACGCGAACCGGTCGGGCAGAAATAAACGCGCGCGCATATTTCATTATTATTCGAACGTGTGTTCGGTGTTATCAAATTTGTCGTACGCATGCATATAGGCTATAGGCGTGCGGCGAACGCGGCACATCCGCATTATATTTTCGGGGTAGGTGGAATGGGGAGGGGAGGGAGTAGATGAGAGGCGTTATTCAAAGTACACGTGGTAAATGTAAAAAAATAAAAAAAAAAACCGTTGACCGGCGGCGGGGGGCGGGGTGAGAAGAGGAAAAAGGTCGGCTCGCGGGGCATTACCGTAAATATTGAATTCGGAAGTGGACTGCCGGTCGGGCGCGTAAGGATTTTTCTCCCGCAGTTGCACGGGGCCGTGAATATAAAAAAAAAAAAAAAAAAAAACTATACGCAGAGCGACGGCGGCGCGCCGCGCAGCGAGAGAGCCGAAAGAAATGAAATATAAATAACCGACCCGCGCGCACGGCGTTTTTCTGCATAATGTAACGGGCGCGGCGGCGGTCGGTGTGCCGGCGGTGGCTGGCCGTGGCGATTTATCGGATCAGTCGGTTTCTTATATATAATATTATGTATCCTCCGTTTAGGTTAGCCCGCTCTCCGCCATCACCCACGCGCGCAGCCTCCCTTACCGCTCTGCGCGCGTGTAGGTATATACCCGGTTATCGGTCCGGAATGATTATGTCCCGTTCCGTGTGCACCGCGCGCATACACCCGTAGAATATTATTTATATATATATAACCTAACCTGATATATTATATAATGTACCGTACGCATAATAATATATAAAACATACACGCATATAAATATATGGATGCCGCCGCCGCCGTGAAATACGAATACGACGTGGCCGGACGCGCCACTGCCTCGCCCGACCCCTCCTCAGTAGGAGCAGTAATATTATTATTATTATTATTATTATTATTATTACTATTATTATTATCATTATTATTATTATATAGGTAACTTGCGGAAGATAGTACGCGCATTCGTGGCCCCAAAACTGACCGTATTTATATACACACGTGTACATTTAGCATACCTACCTACCCACATTAAAATATAATACATAAACTTACCGTACGTCCTGACCGAAAACGGACGAGCGTTTCCGAATGTACGTTTACGACCTTTGAAGTCGAGAATATTATAATAATATAATCCGAGGGTAAAATATCTCGCGATAATACGACTTAAGGTTAGGTTAGGTCATCCGCGAATCGTATCAATATATTATACGTCTATACGCCGCTGTGGCGAAACGAACCTAAACTAACCAGTAAACGGCACAAAATCTATGCCGCAGTATCCAACCACCATTATTTTCCAATATTCCTAATACATCCAGACACTGCCACATATTTTCACTAAACTCGTAGGTATAGCAAGCGAGTATACCTACTAAAATATTAAATCCTTTACCCCCACAGATATCTAAATCTTAAAAAAAAATTCGAAAATCGGCCGCTTCTCAAAGACCGCGTTCGTTTTACCATTGATTTAAAGTATGTCGAATAATACGAACACAATTAACAGTTCATTTAGACGCGTGAAAACGAGTATGATTGTACATATCATAAAAGCAGGGATTAAACTAGGGTATACAAGTTATGTAGTTAGTCAGTTTAAATACAAAACAAAGAGAGACAAAATCATTTATGAACTCAAGGAAATTACAGCATTCAAATACCTTCAAATATGCAAAAAGAATAAATAAAAGGTTTTAAATGGGTGCTATTTTAATTTCGGTAACTGGTCTAGGCCAATGTAAACAAAAGTTAAAGTTTAACTTTATGGCATTAATAAAATAACCATATTATATTGATCGAAATCCTGGATTCTGTGAATAATTGAGGTTTTAAAACTAAAGATTTGTAAGAAGGAAATTGTAAGGTGAGCAGAAACAATTTAACGTAGAATTAATATACATCAGACCAGCTATAGCGAAATGGATCAAAAAAAAAAAATACTACTGTCATGTGTGGAGACAATTCCAGGAAGATTTGATAAAATGAATAGAACAAATTCCTTGAGAACACTCCATAAGAAGACGTGGCAAAAATTCAACCGTATATGGTTTGGCATGATCTGGCAAAAGATCACAATAAGTGATGGAGGCAGTCAGACTGATGTGTTTGGATGGCTTGTTTTAAATGCCTGTAGCCAAATAGAAACAGAGGGCTGAACGAGAGCATTATGAATTGAAAACGCTTTAAAAAATTGATAATCTCTCATGGCAGCTTTTCGTCTCAAGAGCGCATATAATGTACTCATTTTTTGGTTTGTAAAATTTCTCTGATGTTACCGTAAGGTAATACTGATTTTCCGCGCGGTGCGGTACTCTATTTCGAAACGTTTTTTTGGCTCCCGACAGTTTTACTAAACGTATTTTTTTGAAAACTAACTTCAAACGATGACAATACAAATTAGGGTTAGGACAAAATCTACAGCACACTGCGTTTTCAGACGTTAAACCCGGGCGAACGTGTTATATTATATTACTATCTTACCAACGGGTTTTTAATTTTCGGTTTTATCGCCATCGGCTAGGTCTGTCTGTCTGTACGGTTCAAAACACTGTCCCTCGTTGTTGTATTTCACACAGTTAATCAGTTAATCCGTTTTATAGTTACCCCGGAATATTCTGCACACAACGTAATTATATTATGCTTTACACAGGCGCATTATCGTAACCGAACCGATGCACTGGATCTCTTCAATTATTCGTAAGGATTATGTACGCGTAGGTATACGAAATGAATAATATAAGGAAATCCGGTAATTATGATAGGTACCCGCCTAATCAGATAACTATGCGTATATACAGGGCACGGTAATAAATAAATTATCATCAGTCAATATTTAACATCATACATGACCCCTTACTAATCCCCACTACACCCTTTTGTATTATAAACACGTTATTATGCCGAGTATTATTTTATTTAAAAACCGCCGAATTTAAAAATAAAAAATAAAACCGAATAGTATTCGCAGCTTTGTAATAAAAAGCGCGTACATTGTAGTTGTTACCTATTAGCGTTTTACTTCTACGGGGGTTTTTTTTTTTATTAATCATTGACAGTTATAAAATTGACATTACTGCGCGGCGACGGTTATTGTTATTTTTTAATTTCCTACGAATCAAATGATAAAAAGTGTTAGAAAACTACACCAGTAAACGGCAGAATTCTATCACTAGAGTGAAAATTGTCTCCTCTTATTTTGTATTATGGAAATATTCTTTGTAGAATATTATAATATAATATTTTAGTACTTTATAGTGTACTACATTTTAAATTTCAACAGAAAAACGATAGGGAGGGTTTTCGAAAGTTCAAGATTCAAAAAGGTACATCGTTAATACAAAATACATGCATATACGAAAAACAACAACCCCTTTCCTTGATTTCGGGTTGTCTTTAGAGGTGTCCAAAGCTAAAAAAAAAACGTCTTCTCCAGCAAAAAAAGTTGAAATTTATATTTAAATTGAATTCCAACACTTATCACTTCAATCCACTCATATAACAATTCTAATACCCAAATTTCAACTCATTTGGTCCAAAAGTAACGGGAAATTAATTTGTTTATCTTTGGTCTCGGGGACGGAGGACTAAAGATAATTTGTTATAGTTTTTAATACCTCCAGTTGACATTTATTGCGGCGTATTTAGTTTTCAGTGTTCATTTATTTTTTTCACCCATCCACTTATTATTATTATTGTGTAACGATTTCGAATAATATTTTAATATTTCATTACATTTGAACTGCTATATAATAACATATCAAATTTGTATCGATGTTGTGTTATTTACGTAATGATTTTCGCGATAAAAAAAAAACACCGTTCGCTGAGACATAAGTGCGGTACATTTCCCACGACCCCTACGTATAACACTATCACACCATCAGTTAATCATGAACCGAGATCGAAAATCGTTGCAATATTACCTATATAATATACAGACGACGCTGATTTTATTTTACCATTACAACGCCATTATCATGTGAAATCTGATCGGTGCACGCGGAGACACAGAACTGCCTGCAAATGGCTAAGGATTTCACAGGGGCACAAAAGTGCTTCGTTGTCGTACAACAACAACAACAACAACAATGACGACAACAACACTCGGTCGCTTTATGTAAAAATCTTAAGTGGTTTTTTTTTTTTTTTTAAGAGAGGAGAAGGGATATTTTGCGTGAACAAAAAAACCCGCGCACACTTTCTTTATACGTCTAAGCGTATTATACTAGTATATATTTGGGGCAGCAGTATAACGCCAACGGCCTCGTTTATAGACATAATATTAATGTATTTGTGTGTACCATCAATGCGATATTTTATTAGTCGGATTATTGAAATGGAGTTCACTACTGTTAAAAATAAATGTATAAAAAGAGATTTACTGGTTAAAATAAAGTCCAATAAATCCGGGAAGTGATCCAAAAATGCCCAACAAGTTATCAACGAATTTGTTGAATATGCTATAAACTCATAAGTGTGTGTTATGGCTATGCTGCTAATTCTATAAGGGTATGTTAGCCTCATAGAATATCGCGCAATCGGCATTCGATAAATGACGTGCGAAGAGCTATAACAATTCAGCAAGTTTTTAATCTTATAAACAAAAAAACGGACGTACTTCGCACATGGTTGCAGCCACTGTTGTTGGTGGTAAGTTGGGAAGGTCGAATACAGAAGGGAATTTAATGTATATCTGTAAGTAACGATACACCATTACTAACAAAACAACGATTCTGAGCGAAATTTAGTTGTGATGCTTAAGTATATAATATAAAGATTAAAAATTAAAAGAATGTATTAAAAGTGAAATTTTTTTTATTCTAATACAGCTCGATCTATGGTATTACTTTTTCAACAATGTGCATTGCCATAACAACAATGATAGTTTAAAAATAATAAAAACGTGATAGTAACAACAAATAAATAAAAACGGTTGCTAATGACAACCTTATTTTTTATCTTTCAATCTTTTTTAACCTAAATAACGAGGTTTTCCTAATTATCTCGAATATTAATGAGAATTTCAAAAAATGACCTCTTTAAAGTACCACCCAGAGAACATTTCCTTTCTGAAAAAGTGCTATATATACTTAATAATCGGAATAATCTTTTCGATAGAAAAAGCGTGCACATAAAAAAAAATAAACATTGTAAAACCAATAAATTCCTCGTTTCGCTCAGAATCTTAAAAACACTCGTACATATCGACGACCGATATAGATTTAAAAGTAATAAATTATGCACCCATACTTTACAGTGAAGGTTTTTAAAATTACAATTACCGCCATTTGTAAGGATTTCATGTGTATTTATGAATTTACGATATTCATTACAAGTATGTACTAAAAATCAACGTGTTTTCTAAACGATTAATTTGTTTATATTCAAAGTAAGCTAATGGATTCATAGAGATGTGTTTTTGTTTTTCAGAAAAAACTTTAATTGGTTAGTAAATATATTTGTTTACACCTTACCTCAAACGATACAAATTTGACTTTTATATATCTTTTAATAATTTAAAAATTCCCAATACTTTTGTAACAAAAGTTGCTTTTTGTAGAAAGTTCTGATTTCTTCATACAGTATACTTTAAAATATGCGGGATTTCTGGTCGGTGGTAATTTAATTGAAATACTCTTCGGCATTTTCGACAGTTCACCCTCTTTTTTTTTTTTAGTCGTTTTTTTTCGGTTTTATTGGTTTCTGACTTACCTAAAATACAGTTATACAATATAACTCGACGACACGCGGGGGTAGGTTTGGTATAGAAATGGCGAATGATGGGGAAAAAAAATTAGACCGGAATTCTCGCGGAAAAAAATATTATACTGTATTACTGCGAAGTATACACATTTCACACGACGTGACTGTTGCATATTCGATTTCGCGTTTCCATATTGCGTGCCTAGGAAACAAAGTTCTTTTGCTCGGTTATTATACGTGAACCGATCGGATATTATAGAGACCGTTCGCCGCGAAATAGTTCGGGATATGACTATAATACACATCTTGATAACGTTTTTTTTTTGTTTTTTTTTAACATCGTATTAGTGGCCAAACTGCATGCGGTTGCCGCAGCTTGAAACGCATAATACTATTTTCTATACGACGCCAAACTGTAGAACAAATACATCGTTTATAATCGTATATATTACGTTAAGGTTAACGTAGTAAAAATCGGTTGATGCCGTTATATTTATATTTTAACCGATTTCGTGTTGTAAGTTTCAATATTAGAGTGTATTGGCCAATTATTAAACATAAAGGTAAGAACGTTGTCTGTGTTTGTACATTGGTTTTTTCGTTACACTAATTTTTAAGATTCGACGAATTGTAAATTGGAATACCTACTTCACGTGTTCGTGATTCACATGAAAATTAAAGTATTGAAAAAAAAAACTAACGTTTAAAAACAGAAAACTGTTTTTACTTTTCAAGTTTGATAATAGACTCGTACACTCTAATATTTAAACGAATTGATTTGATGAAATGCATTAAATTGGGTTTCACACACAAAAAGTATACATACACATAACGACATTAACCGATTTACAAAATTTCTCCCGGGCAGGTTTTTGGCGTACTTACGATTAATTTAGTGCAGTGACAGCTACTTCGACTTGGGCCGCTAGTTTTCTATTCATACATTTTTTGTTGTTTTAATACCATTATATTTTAATTATAATCCATCTACAATATATTTATGTTATATTTTTGATGGGCATAACAGTGAACTATTATAGTTTGATTTATTATTATTTTTTTTTTTCATTTATAAATCTAAGCGTTTTAATCCGTAATTGGCGGGAGAGTCGGGGGATCCAAACGCTCGCTAAAATTGTCTCGAAACAAACCGTTTTTAGTGCGGCCGGCTTAATCAAATTTCCCGGTCTGAATTGTTTTGCCAGGCGTGTCTCTGGCGGCGTGTGAGCAAAAATATATATTATTATTCGTGACTCAAACACAAGGTTTAAGGTTAATCGTATAATAATATTGCTATGTGATCGAAATAAAATATTTTCTGTTTTTTGTTTTTAATATATAAATGACCTGCAGCTCCAAGGATGGGTATACGGCGAGACTAATGTTTTCATAATCAGTTTTATCAGTGTGTATAGACACTGCGTCCGTCGGGAATAATATTACGAAGGTCGCGACATTTTCAAATCGTTTTATAATGGGTGGAATACCGAAAAAAAAACTACACAATATTATAATATACAGAGTGAATATTTTACGTATAGATCGTTTCGATAGTAATTGTTGTTTAAAAACCAAAAGTCTGCAACAATAATAAAGGTGCCTATATTGTATACGGACTTGCCGGTAAAATGTTGAAAATAAACAACATCGAATTCACACCGATAATCGTCGTATTTATAGAAAAATCATGATAAAACAACCAGCCTGTATGTTATATTGCGTTTAAAAGATTATATTATTCGAAATAATGGTGCGTTTAGGTATTTTTCGTCCGACCTGACGCGAGAAACCCCGGTGCTATCGAAGAACGACCGGATTAAAAATAATATAAGAACGGCGTTCATTAATTTTAGAGTCTCGTACAGTGAGATTTGTGTTATTATTATTTTGTTCATACTTGTCTTAATCCACGGCGTCGGGAAACCATTGTGAAACCCGTGACCGGGACGACCGTTATTGTTGTTTTCCGTGTGTATAATACGCGTTGTACGTTGTTTTTTTCTTCTGTCCTCTCCGTCCGTTTATCGCAATCAAAAGTTTCGTTCGGAACCGTCGAGGGGGCGCAATCCGAGACAACGTCGCCGTCTGGCAAAAACTTTTTGCGGCGGGCACGTGTTCCGGGAGGATTTTTCAGAAAAAAAAAATGCTAACGACGACGGCGACAATAATAATTATCATTACGGATTTTCAATACGTGTGCAGCTGGCTTCGATGAGTCATCACGATTAATCGTTGTACACGCGGCTTCATTAATTCGCCCTCGCCCGTTGTGCTGTCACGTACCTACGTCTGTGTCGCGAAATGTCAATTATTAAAACGTCGGTTTTCGCGTCCTTCGCGCAATAATCATTATCATCTATTTATGCCAACCGGAGCGTATTTATAATATTTTAAATTATATATCGTCGTACACGTGTCTCCCGTGGTCATCGCGGCTCTGCGATCACAATCCGAAAACCGTTGCGTTACACATTATGATAGCGATGACACTGTACGCGGGTATGTCGACCGTCCCCGGACAATCGTAGACAATACTATCGTCCAAATAACACGAAAACGCGCGTTTTCGAATGTACACTTTCGTTTTTATAAACCGGAAAAACGGTATATATGTATATATATATGAACAAAAAAAATCGTTTAACTTTGTCGCTAAACCCGTCAAAATATATGATAATATTCTTCACCTTCAACTATATATTTATCCATCGCCGAGATCTTTCAATTTCACCTACTTCTTTAAGCTTCTGCGTTCTTTTCCGATACGTTTTCCTACCTCATCACCCACCTTCCCAGAGGACTTTTCTCCGTTGGATTCTGTTCTAGCACTGTCCGTATTAATGCTCTTTGATTTGTCCACGTCGTAGGCTTCCTCTTTTGATTACCTATAACATATTATTTCCTCCAAGCCTTTTGTTTCTACTTCTTTTTCATTCACCGTTTATGTTATACTTTATTGGTACAAAGATCTGCCACGATATTTTCCTATCAAGTAACAACAATTTATTTTCGTCTATTTTCCGCAGTGGCCAAGTTTTAGATCCATATAATAGTCCGTAAATCGTAATACCTGTCGTATTAAGGCTGTATTATAACTGTCTTTTTCATTTCTCTTGACTAGTGATTGTGGACTTCATAACTATTCGTACGTCTGTGTAGCATTTATTTCTTGTCTGGATTTGTTCAGCTATCTCTTTTACTATATTGTAAAAATATAAAAATAATAATAATAATCGGGTTCACTTCATAATTAGTACGTTTTTTTAACTACAAACAGTTATACTAAAAAAAAATCGCAAATCCCTATTATATTGTCGGTAATATAACTTATGTAAACTAAAATTTAAAAATAATCTCGCAAAAAACAATCAAATTGTATGCCTAATATCGCGCACTTTGGCGATTCGGTATTGATGTTTCGATAAAAACTATACTGATAACGATACGCAGGGAGTTGGAAGTGATGGTCTTACAAAATAAATACTATTACTGTGAGACCCGGGTTTAAATTAAACTCGTCAACAAATTGAATTACAGCTCATATAGATGACCTCGGGTGGCCGGGATAGTATTGATAAGTTACGGAAAATAAACTCCGGGACACCACTTGTGTCGGTGGCGGTGGTGTGGTGGTGATAGTGGAGGTAATGGTAAATGTGTTGTAAGTGGTACAACACCGCCGCTGTCGCAATTTCTCGAGAAGAGAAAACCAGCGGGAACTCCAACCTATATATCCTAACCACGGGTGTGGTTGCCGAAAGGGAAGGGAGGATAGAGCATGGAGGAGAAAAAAATAATACACGTTTATTGTGAAGTATATTATATACCTTTGAGTAGGGGGTGTAGGGGAGGTATCCGGCGGGGTCGTGTATATATATATATAGTCAGTATACACTATATAGCAGCTACCTAGCTATAGTGATGGCCGACGATTCTTCATAGTCAGCGGATATAAAGTGTTGGTTGTAATAAACCAATAGCGCGAGGAAAATAATAACCTTGCGGACTTTTTCTCGGGGTCCAGATTAAATCCCTCCGCCGCGTTCCCGGTGGTCCCGTATACGTACAGTGTTCGTTACCTCTCCCTGCTCTCCCCTTATTTTCCGGGGACGCCGAGGCCACGGAGAGCGAGGTGCGCGCCTTGTCTTCGGAATTAGTTTCTTATTCTCTATATATAATATATAAACTCGACAGACGCTGCGCCGCCTTAATTTTTTACACTACCCATGTTGCAGCCCTCGCGAAATAAACGCCGTGGCGAAGAGTTGTACTATTATAAAACATTATTAATGGTTTTTTTTTTTTGTTTTTCTGTTCCAGGTAAGACTCTATATACCTATACAACAAGAACAACAAGAAAAATAATATTATATGTATACAACCTCGGTGCATAAAATCATTATATCACCCTCGGGATGACCGCATCCACTGTATAATATAGGTACGAGTAACGTTAAACGATTAGAATGTAAAATGATTCTTTAATGTGAACATACGGCGGACA
Source organism: Cinara cedri (assembly GCA_902439185.1). Taxonomy (NCBI): domain Eukaryota; kingdom Metazoa; phylum Arthropoda; class Insecta; order Hemiptera; family Aphididae; genus Cinara; species Cinara cedri. The sequence goes on along the minus strand of CABPRJ010001905.1, from coordinate 1,103,615 downwards.
CTTCGAATTGATATTGTCGTGAGACCAACCACTATTTTATTTCAGGCGCAATGTTATCATTATACATTGGGGAGTGATAACAACTATATAAACCACAGACATATTAATAAATATAACGCGCTTTCCCCCCGGTTATGGTTTCCATGGGAAATATTGAGTGGTGAGATTAACGGTAGTTAGTTCATAGATGAAATTCTTCCATAGTTTTTTTTTATGCCATGAAATTAACTGTGAATATCCATCAAAATATCAAATTGATAAATAGATATGAGTAATGGCTACGATTGCATAATGTAAATAAAAATGTTGAGTTATATTTTCTTCCGTGACTTGCACCGACGTCTAACAACCACTATCTCTCTCAGTTTATATTGGTTCCCGGATTCTCGTTTGAGTCCAGTCCATTTATGAATACGTCTAATATATAATGTGGTACTAACATTAACCTAACGTAATACGCACGTAATATTCAATACATAAACTGTGTTCTGTGGCACATCTCCTCGAAGATTTACCTAAATAAGTACCTAATATGAAAGATATGAAATACATTTTTGTTTTTGTGATAATGGTGTTATCTTATAGTGATAATACCTGAAACAAAATGGACGGCTGATTTTTCTATCACTCTATGCTACAAACATATATATTATATTTTGTTATCATTGTCCGTTTTCCGTATTATTTTGCGGTGTAAAACGACCGCTCGTAACCGCGGTTATCGGGGCCGTCGTTTCGCAATTTTTTTTTAGTAGCACTCGTAAAATCGATGACATACGCATGGAAATCGTTCGTAAAAAGAAATATTTACCTACATACGTGTTGTGTATGCCACCGACACTGCCGCCGTTTCCTCCAGCAAAATAAATTTAATATTCAAAACAACGCGCGCTGCATCATTTTATTTTATGCAAACGGCGATATAAAAAAAAAAAAATCCGAAATGACTGCTGTGTAGAAAATACGCTTTTGTGCCCGCCGTAATTCGGAAAAAAAAAATCATGGGACGATGCACATATTATTATATTTTATAATACTTGCATCCCTGCACAATGTTATTATTATGATGTCGCGATCGCGCCGACCGCGTACGATATTAAAAATAATTACAGTCGTCCTATAATACAACCGGATCCGCACGTGCTCTGCAAAGTCCGCAGATAAAACGAAAACCCTGCACTTATGTAATATTATGATGCGGTATAATGTTCCTTTCATCGGGAATTTTATTTTCCGCTCGCGGTAATTATGATAATTTGGTTGGCTGGAACCCAAAAACCGACAGGCCGTACGCGTGCATCATAATACGGTCTAGACGCGAAATTTCAGTGGTTTTATTGCGGTGCGCGGAGTTCCGGCCAATATTTATAATACCGTAACGCGTTGCACGAAAATGGCCGTAATTAGAAATTTAAAATAAAACAATTTCGGATTTGCACATTGCAAATCTGCGTAAATCCATTTATCCGGCTGGTAAAAATCCACCGAAAATTTCGCGTATTATATTAAGTTGGTACATATAACCAACCGGCGGCGGCAGCGGTGCATCATAATATTTGAAAAAGCATTTTCTGAACGAAATTTTTTAGAACCACACTTCAAACGACGGTGCATAATATACATGAGGAACTCTGAAATTTCGAACATTTCAGTTTTTATCGATTACACATAGGAAACCATCATATAGACAATTTGTATTTTAGATTCCGAGTATCGTGAAGTATTTCATGTCGTGTTTTAAAAACAACGGAATTTTCCCCGCCCCTCGGTAATTCTTTATTTACTTTTTACAATTTTTAACGGTTCACTCTCTAGGTTCTTTTTTTTTTTTTGAAGATGGAGTTTCTATTAGTAAAAATGCTTACATATTTACAATATTTACATTGAATAACTTAAAAGATGTGTATTTTGCGTCTAGAGGTAGGTACTTTATTTTTAAAAAAAGATGTCTAAATTCCTAACAGTTTTTTAATAAAATTAAAAACTGGGCAACAAATTTCAATATAAACATAGGTTTTTTTTTTTTGTCGAATTTCGTATTAATATAGATTATTAGTCTCAAAAAGAAAAGAACGACTAACATAACTTTGCTTAAAATCGGTTTTTGATTGTTGTTGCTTTTTGTGTACAAATTAAATAGCTCTATTTTTTTTACTTTCCGAATATCTCGCCTACTGAAGTACAGGCCTACCCATAGCGTATAAAGTGTGCCGTAACGGCTTTCTACATTACTTAGTCAACATACTGATAACGGATATTTGTTCCATAGTTTACAGCAGATTCATATTTGGGCACTTTTTGGAGGGGGTTTACTATTAAATACGTCTGCAAATTCTAATCGACTAATCACTTAATACTATATAATCAACTATAGTCCATCAATATTCAATTTTTCTGTGCCACAAATTCTTTATTATAAAGATACCTTGCCTTTACGGCACTTACAATTTAGTCACAACTTGGAAACCTATCGAACAAAGACACGAATACATGTATGGTTTCTATACTAATTAATTATAATTATGCTGCAGCAAAATTTGTCCGATTTGATTTTTGTTTGTCTTTGGAGAATGTCCAGTATCCCCGGAACGGATCCCCCTTAAAACCTTGACCGTACATTTAATACGGGTCAGGTGGCCGTTTTTCTCAATAAAAATACAGGTACAATTTCCTGTGCATTTATTGTTCCGCATAATATGCCCAATATAATAATATACACTTTACCGTTTACCTTTTACCTTTTATCAATCGCATGATTTGGTCGGAAACACACGAACCGTCACGCGAAATATCCAAGTAGTCAAAATATTCCCCTTTTACAGATAATTTATTTTTTTTTTTTAAAACGATTGTCGACGACGGACTTACCGAATTCTAATGTATTAATAGATAATATATTATATCCACACACGATAGCGCCGTTATAGTTTATAAACGATAATGTGCAATTTCGTAATACGCTATATAAATGCTATCGTATTATTTAGGTACGTATTTTATTTGACTGTTGTCGTGCTGTATAATACCCGCGCGACGTATCCATAGTAAATCGATAATATTCTTTCAAAAAAAAAAAAAAAAAACCGACTTCAAAAGAGGAACGGGTGGAAGGAGATGGGAGCGGGAGTGGGGTGGAAACGTCGCGCATCTCATTTCCTATATAATATAAATATTGGAAATATTATACCTAATACGTAATTTATACATATATTATACATGCTTACTATATTCGCACATAGTGACATACGCACGCGAACGAGGGAAAACTCCGAGTGTATACAGCGTTGTCGTCGTCGTCATCGTCGTCGTGTTGTGTTAAATCAATATTTTTCTTCGTTCCGAAAAATAATAATAAACCCGAAAACAAAAACGAAATTACAAAGCGGCCGGCTTGCGGGGGACCACCGCCGCAAGCCCTTCCGGTTTTTTCGACGACAGCCATAGATCGTCCAAAGTGTCGGCGAGTGTATATATAAAGTAAAACGCAGTGACGCAGCAATAGGAGGAGATACGAGGGTATACGAAAGTGCAGGAATAACGACCGCCGGTCACTTTTCAGCGCCCCCGTCATTTTTCACAGAGGCGTGCGGTATACGTTGGCACACCGTATTTTCGAAACAAAAAAAAAAAAAAGCACACGTTTATTTCTGCGAGGATATTCTGTCTTGTCTCCGTATAAGATTCCATGTAAGATTCCCCTAACCAGGGTCCGGAACTTAAAGAGCTTGCTTAGTTTTTCGGTTTGACATTAAATCTTGCAGAGTGCTATGCAAAAATATACTACAACGTTACAGCGAATTCAAATATGAAACAAGTGCTTTTTTTTTTTTTTTTTTTGCTTATTTCGATTTATATTTTTATATATTTTCTACTCAGTGATTATGTATGCCTGTAGTGACGAAAAGTCAATTTTTTCCCTCAACGATTTTTAAATAATTTCTCCTTTGTATTCTGTTATACCCAACACTGGCTTGTTTGTTTTCGTTAGCTAATCTACTTGTCGATCATCGTTGGACACGGGACGATTAAAATCCGCGAATGTAGTTTTAAAAAGATTCAAGAGGTCTTATGTGATGTTCGATAGTACTTTTATTTTATAATATTGTTTGACCGTTAAAAAAAAAAAAATAATGCTCTTTAGTATTATTTTGTTTTCGCTTTTTTAAATATATTTTTAAGTATTTCAGTACGCGTAGAGCGTATGATAAAGGTTTTTCAAATGTTTTTTGTTGATTTTAAGGGCTTTATTGGTATCGTTTGACATTTTCTTTTTTTATCGCACGAGCATCATCGTTATTATATTATATTGAAGTGTACCTAGTGCAGCGGTATTTGGATCCGATTACAAAACTGTTTGTACCGTTTATAACCACGGATAAACAATAGCCGATTGAGTTGACGTCGTCATCGTCGTTGTCGGACTTCAAAACGAGCCTATTCATAAAATACTATTATTTTGTTTCAACGATCAAACACAATCCATATTGTATACCAACCTACTTTGCATAATATTATCGTACAATATTATCGACCGCTACGATCAAACGTTAATATTATTATTATTGTGCCTACGTGTTTTTTATTTTGTATTTTCGAACACCCAAGCCCGGAAATTTATCTCGGTCGTTATAATACGACACGTGCGAATTGGTTTAAATTCGTATTACGCGTTTTATAGGTAGAATACAAAACGAGACGGAAAAATCGGTTTTAAAAAAAAGTCGGCCGTGTTTACGACCGCGTTTTCGGTTGGTAAAAATCTACCAGAACGTACTCACACCCGTTTTGCATCCTTAATATGACATCATTATTGTACATAATTTTTCTAGATTTCCGACCATTTTTCCGTAACAATATTATTTAATTTGCCGTATTAGTTTCCCATGGAGTGCAGTATCATAGTAGTTAGAGTGGAAAAAAGTTTCGATTGAAAAATATATTCATATTAAATAAGACTAATTACCCTATCCGCCTCCCCCCCAATTTAACCGCCGAAATAATATATTATATTGTATACCTTTATTTTTACTTTTGGGCATTTTTAATGGGTCCTTATGGACCGAATGAGCTCACACTCGGCAGTTAGAGTTGGGTTTTATACGTGGATTGAAGTGATAAAATTGGATTAAATTTCAATATGAATATCACCACGTTGCTGGAGTAGGGTGTTTTATAGCAACACCCCTGCAGACTACCCATATGAAACCAAGGGGACGAAATTTCGTTATTGAATGACTTTAATATCACAGAATGTGTCTTTCGGTGGTTTTGGCTTTCAAACCCCACCCCTATTATTTTGATAATCAAATTTCACCATTTTTGTTTGACAAGTAGTATTATAATTCGTAATGGTATATTATAGCAGGTACCTTATATTTGGTTATTTATTTTTTCTGCAAACAAAATTTGTTTAACACAAAATAGGTGAAAGTGAGGGGTGGGGGGAGATTTCGATATAGAATGCCTACAGTTTATTTTTTATTTTGCATGAGAGGAAAATGCAAGTCTTGCACTCTCGCTACCACAATATCGTTCCTAAGTTAAATCCTATTTGAATGTTATAATAACATATAGATTGTCGTTTTGCACCGCGTTCGAACGATATCTCATATAATTGTAATTATTATTACATTAGTCGATTATAAATTACATAACACTAATTCATGTTAAACGCGACTTTGGCTTCGGAAATTCTATACGGCCGGCGCTGCTGACGATAATCGTCTGCGACATAACTCAGCACGATCTTCGATTTTGGAATCGACTATAAGTAGCATCGAAATATCGTCTCAACATCGCGATGAATAAATTACAAACTATTACGACAGTCGAGTACAACTGCGTGCACGACACGTAGCCCTCAAATTAAATATTAGTTTCTGAACTACCTATTATACCGGGTGCAGCCGTTTATATTCAATTCACGAGCGCGAACGGGACGCGTATTAGCATTCCGAGATCCGTTTCGGCGTATGCAGGTTGATTCCACGATTGGTCGGTTCGAATTTACCGCGTTCACGTTCTATCGCGAACGTTCAAAGACGTGCCATATTCTCAGAGGTTAGACACTCTATAAACTACCGTTTCAAATAAATGGGTGACCACGAGTCTCTAACACTCGGTAAATGTATTCCGAAATGACATAATTTGTCCGCAACCAATAGCCACTCGTTTTGGTATCAATATACTGTAATTACGGACATTTTCATAAATCGATAAACCAAACGTATAAAGTTGATTAACGAAACCGTTTCCTTAGGACCATATTTCCGATCACAGGTCAATAATCGAAAATCAATTAGCTAACCCTATATCTATTCTATATTGTTTGTTGATATTGTTGCTGTTGTCATTATAGTGGTTTATAGTAAATTGATACTTTGTCTCGGATTAATTGGCCACTTTCGTTCGCTCATGTCAAAAATAACTTTCCATTCATTGTGCAAAACTCATTTGTGCGTTTCCTAACGACGTGTTCTGTGACCGTCCTGGTATCAAACCCGAGACAATATTGGTCGTATGCGAATACTGGTGTCAGCCCACTGCAGAAACATGTTTCGTATAGATTTATTGATATCTTGTAAGAATAAGCAGAACATTATAACACGACATTTCTGCACGCAGATTCGAACGCTGACTCGAACAGACCAATTACAAACGATCAATACCTACTGTATAGGTGGTAAAACCATTGATAATACCTATTGGATAGTGTAGCGTATACCAGTTACGTAACGGGCAACTTTTCCGGATAAGGGAGAGAGATAACAATGCCAAAATCATATCTCCTATTCTAATTGCCAATAAATTGACTTTTTTTCATGAATAATTTGTTATTACCATACGTTTAGTGAACACTGATAACAACAATATTGCCTCAGTATTTTGTAGCAAAATAGTTTTACGAGTTTTAACTTGTAAAGTTCGTGGATTGTACATTCGGTCGGTAAGTGAGACCGAAATTTCGTGAACGCTTGACAACCGACAGAGCCGGATCAACGCAAGTGCAAAGGGTCCCAAAATATAGGGGCCCAAGTCGTTGTTTTCTATGCCCCGATTATTTTGTTCAGACAAATATGAATATTACACCAGAGACGCCGTGCAACAACTAATAGAGTAATGCAAGAGAAAAAAAAAACATAAAAATCAGTGAGGAGGGTACAATAATATGATGGAAAATATGCATCGGGACGTTTTGGACAAAAAGTATTTTCTCGATTCGTCCCCGAAACAAATATATAGATCGGTTCCGACCGGTCGAAGTCGAATTATTATCCTGAAAAAAAAAAATCATCCTTATTGTATTTGAACACCGTCCCCCTCGTCCGCCTATTGTGATTTTCATTATCGCTATTATACAACACGCTGATCTCTTTATCTATTTATTTGTATATTAATATTAATTACGTCTTTGGATACATTATACGTAAAGCTCCCGAGGGAGAGGCCGCAGTTCTTATCGCCCTTTCGTATGCGCCACCAACCATTAAAACTCAACTTTCAACTTTTTCGACTATTAACTTGCAGGCTTTAACTGCGTTTAAACCGAATTGCATTAATCTTTAAATAAAATTACATTGCAAACAGTATGAAAACTAATTGTGACCTCGTTCACAAAAATATTAAAATAAAAAAAAAATATTGAACATTTGTATAAAATGAATAACTATAAAATAGCCGAACCAATATCAAATATTATGTTTAAAATCAAAGTAGCAAATCAGTAATTACTGATAACTGACGTCCAAAGACAACCGATAACAACAATTAACGATATAACAGCACCTCGGTTCCTGTTTTTAATGATTGATACTTGTCTCCGTATGATAACCTTTCCTATTATATTTTTAAAATGTTCACCATTTACAAGGATCACGAGCCACCACTTAACTAAACTTACTATGACGAAATCCGACACTATTGTTTGTTGCCGATTCACCTGTAGCACCTGCAGTGTCATGGAATAAAATAACAAAAATAACCGTACCGCTGGTCCAAAAAAATACTCGCTCGGAATCCTCCCCCACCCTCACTTTGATAATTTTTTCTCGAACGGAGATATAGTCAAAATTGTGTTAATATAAACAGTGTGGGGAAGGGGACGCGTATGATAAAACTGCAGCTCCGTTCAGAATCTAAAACGAACAATAAACTATACACTTGTTATTTTCGCTTTACCGAAACGCACACCATAATAGTATATTATAATAGTAATGTATAAACGTTCCGTTTAATGCTCGTTTTTCCCGAGACGAGACGTTTTATAATAATAATTTAGGTGTGTATATTTATGCACGGAAGCCACACTGCCACTGCCCCGGTGTTCTCGATGCAGTAGATTATTATTTTTCCGTCTTTCTTTTTCACTCTTAACGACACAATAAACTGAGAAAATAACGAACTATAACGACGACGACGACGACGCCGGTGCCCGGTAACGGACCATTTGTTCTAAAACTCATCTGGCGAGCGGTTATAGTGTTTTCGGGATGAGATGGAGGGATGGTGGTCGGAGGAGAGGAAAGGAGAGTGCTGCAGAGTCCCTCAGCGCGGGCACGATAGAGAAAGAATGAGTGAGAAAGTTAGAAGGTCGGCGGGGAGGTGAAGATACGAACGCGAAAACTTTTACCTCCGCGATTTTCGTCCGGGTAACAACGCGCGCGTGATGTCGTTCAAATTTCGGTACAGAAATTTTCTCCTCCACGGAGATTGTTCGGCGTAATCATTAGACGCGCGTGCGGAGTTATTATTTCTCGATAAAACCGCTATTATAAACCGTTCTTTGCGTATGCCATAAACTCTTCCGACAATAGTATTATAAAATCGTATGCACCGAAAACAAAATATTATTATTTGTGATATTTGCGGTTATCGACGGGTGGTTCGTGAAAAACAGAATTTCGATAATTATTGGCCCCTGTTATCGGCGGTAAGTTCGGAAGATGTATTTTGATATTGGAGGTACTTAATATTTGAACTTATATACCGAAAACAACGATAAATCATGGCAATAACAAAAAGCGATTCTGAGCGAAGCACGATAAACGGGTGTAGTAATTAGTCGTGTTTTATCCCTCTCATACTCAAGGTGTCTCAGAAATCAAACGTATCGACATTCGTTATCGGTTATTTCAATTTTTTTTTTTAAAAAAACTGTTAGAAATTTAGAAAATGTATTCAGACATAGTAATATTATTTTTTTAATATTTAAAGTTGTGAGAGTTCTCAATATACTTATCGTGTGTAATAATCCGTGTTGATTGGCTTACATCATATCGTGGAGGGTATACTATTTTGATCGTGTCATCTAAGACAACAATTGTTAATTATAATTAATTAATTACACGCCTAATAATTTCGTATTGCACACGCGAAAACAGGTCGAGCGTTATTAATTCTACCGCATTAAATCGATAGAATGTAAAAAAAACTTACACACACGATACACCAATTGCAAATAAAATTATAATAATATATTCCGATGATATAATCGATGATATTACGAGATCGTCGGAATATTATTAATAACGATTACGTCATTATTATTCAACGGGAGCTTGAGAGAAATGCATATTCAACACTATGTATAACAATTTCTCAGACGTTCATAAACGAATAATAAAGCTAATTAATTAATATCATTTCAATATCGCTATTTGTAGAGCACCGGCGAATATTCGAACAATGTTATCGGCTACATAGAAAGTGCTATTATATAATATGATAATAACAATAATATGATCGTATACATTAAATTGTTATAAAATATTTAAGACAACTCTGTATCTGTTTTGCTTGTCTTAAGGGCATTCGCATCTTACATAGCTTCTGCCGGGAATCTCCACCGTTCCCGATAATCCACCTAGATTTTCGGTACTCGCTGCGTCTCCTGAGTCGTTCAGTTTTCTTGATTATGAATTTAAAACAAATCTTGTACTTTATTTCCTAAATTTGAGTTTCTTCTCCACTCATATTCGCTGTGTTTCAGGGTTCAATATATTAAGTCTGTTTCTTTGTATTTGCTATTCGAAAACTATCAAAGGCAAGAAGAGACATTTCACCTCTTGGGAAACATTAAAATCCACAAAAACACAATTTAAATAATTATTGATTCACACGTTCGTAATGGAACTACTAAAAAAAAACGTGTATAGGTCTTGTGTTCTGATATTCACATATTGGTTTTAAATCGTATATTCGGAAAACTTTTTCCAGTTGATTCCACCCCCGAGGACCACCTCCGTGCGTCCACTGCCAAAAATATAAATTATAATTAACAGAAACTTATGAAATCCAAATAGATTTTAAAACAAAAAAAAATAAATCACCCTGTAGAATTTTATAAGGTTTTTCGTTCAAACCTACCTATACCTATATATAATATCATATTAGTATTTTAACGGTGTCGGTGATCCAGAACCGAGAGTACGAAAAGTTTATGAAACATATTATTATCACGTTACGTTCACCACACGCGTTTTAATGTATACGTTGACAGTTGAGAAGAAAAAAACGAAAAAAAAACTTTCCTACCAAATATAAAGGGTATAGTGTATACACACCGTCGACGACGAGACAATATGTTTATAAAGGGCACTGACCTTTTAAGGCCCGAAATGTTTGTTTAATTATTACGACACATGTTTGCAATTCTACGGTTGTTTGTTTCGCGTCGTATAATATCAAACGGATATGATATTATAATTGCTATTATTCAAAATAGACCCGCTTGTGATAATAAAATATCGCTCGTTTTTTTTTTAAATATTGTTTATCAGTTTCATTTTCTTTCTGTTAATTATTGTTGTTGTGGTGTTTTATTGCGTAAAACTTTTTATTTTTTTATACATATGCGTTTTAAGATACATTTATATGAAAATCGTAAAAAACCATAACAAATTTTGTTTAACAGTTTGCTCAAAATTTTCTTTTAGAAACGATTTATCATTGCGTTCAGAATACATGTAAATTTGCTCTGTGTATCTTACCTTATATATCCTACTGCTTTATACATCCTACTCCCACAGTGACACACCCAGAACCGCATTAATTAAATAAGTGGCTCATATATTTTTTTTATTTTGTTAGCGAAATAATTATAGGGAAATTACAATTCTAATATCTTTCTCAGAACCCCATTGTTTCAGGGTCTCTGAGCTGCTATAGGTCTCTTAGCTACCCCTTTAATCCGGCTCTGGATACATTCATTGGCAATAGATACTAATCAATTCTCACGGTTTTTTTGGTTGTTCTAGGACAATAATATACTTGTGTTAATTAATTTTTTTTTCACAGCATTCTTGCCGTTATTTTTACATAACTTAAAACATTTAAATCAACACGAAACAAGAAGAAAGGGGATGAGTAAAATATTCGTTCTAGTGCGACGACGAGAGTCATGGTTACATTGTTTATCCTTTTACGTCAAATTTCCCACAATTTGTATTAGACACGTATTAATCGAAACATATTTTTAATTTTCTTTGAATTATAATATTTTTCTACAAAAATAATCGTTTCGAAAAAAACTGCTACACAGATTATAAGGCCAGTAAACTTTTGAAATCTCATACTAAAGACGAAAACATCTAGAGTCTAATTTTTGTACTAGCGGTAGTGCTATAACTGAAATAATTTTTTTTTTCGTTTATCATTTACAATCCACAGCCGAAAAGTGTTCCCGGTAGACCGACCGTCAGACCGAATTTGATGATTGAGATTAAAAAAAAAATCGGTGACCTATTGATAACAATCGACAGTCATTTAAACTATAAATCATATCTTGAAGTTGTTCTTCGTGGTTTTTGATATTAACTTTTGTGGATACTATTCAGCAACTCAACGTATAAGGGTGGATTCAATTTGTAACCAAGCTTTGGACCACCAATTTAGTATCATTTATTAACTCAAAAACTTGTTTAGAAATTTATTTTAAATTCTCACCCCCTCCCACTCTTTGGAAATGAATTCTGGTCGAGCCATGGTCTACAAATATCCGATTGATAATTCGCACACGATTTCACGTAGCGTGACGATTTTATTTTTTACGCGGCGTAAATTTTTATGGTATTTTTTTTATTATACGTGTTCATTTTCGAAATACGTTTCGAATAGTCGATGCGTGATCGACGGGCGTTCGTGGAAGTCATTTTATTCGTTGTAAATTACGACTGCAAATTTTAATAAGACGACGCGATATAATATATACGTGAGTGTGCGTGCGTGTCATCGTGTGAAGAATATTAGTATGTTATATTATTTTATTATTGTCACCGGAAGTATAATTTATTATTTCCCTAGCTTACGTATTAAAAAAAGTTGTAAAAATCGGACATCTATTTAAAAAAAAAAAACACCTATGAGTAGCACTGTCACTAGAGTCGAATTTTCCACCAGCCGATTTATTACCGTCACAATATTTTATATTTTATTTGTATTCACTAGACTGTATTCTGTTGACGACATCTACCACGTACGCCTGCGCTTTATAATTATCAATACCCCTTCCTTATTTCAGATACAAAGTGTATATTATTACCTTTAGATAAAAATCGAACAAAACATGTTTTATCAAAATATGTAAAGTTTATTGATAGGTTCTTTTTTTGCTAACATACAAACAGACAGTGAGAATATGGGTTAGAAGTTGAAACCTACTTAAGGCGCCTCGACCATAATGGTTTTTATATTTAACTCGTTACTTGATACGTCTATAGGGGTATTTGTAAAACATGAAATGTGAGTACAAAAATGGTTGGAATGGAGGTTAAAAGTGAAAATCCCTAAATGTTGAACTAGATACTTACACCATCCAATTAAAAAATGACAATCTTCTGACTCCATTTGGAGGTTTACATTGGTGTACAAAGTTAAAAAAAAACCCTGTTCCCCTCAACATGGTGAAATGTATATTGAAGTTCACCCAAAATTGTATCATTTCAGTTCATCTAAAAAAACACGTGTTAAAACCACTCAAAAAAAAAAAAAAAAAAAAAAAGCTGATATTGGAGACAGGTGTGCCACTGTTATAGGTGGGAAGTTAGAAAGGCTGTACATTTAACGTTATTTAATTTATATCTGTATCTAAATATAAGCCATCGCTAACGAAAAACGGTTCGGAGCAAAGTTCAGTTATACTGTATGTTTCGAAAGACCCTAATGTACAATTTTCGTCAAAATTGTATGTTTAAACTTTTATAAAACATAAATAAAATACTACACTCAGTTCTTTATTTAAATATTAAGTACGAATTATAATGAGCCTCCTTATCCTCAGAGTACGAATCAATAAAAATTATGTATAAAACTAGTTAATTAAAATGTTTATACATAGTTCACAAATAGTTCAAATGTTTTAAAAATTGTATTACGTATGTAAAAGAAAAATATGCAATTTATATCCAAATTTCAAGTCACTGTGAATACTTGTAACTTAATTATATTAAAAAAACAAAATTTGAAATAATAAAAACATTATTTTCATAAATTTTCTCGTTTTTTCTACGGGTTTTTTGTTCTCTCAATTATTCAAAAAACTACTAATAAAATCAAATAAAAACTTTCTAATTTACCAATTAGATTTAGAATTCAACAAAAAAGATCGTCATTTTTTTATTTGAGCAAAATTTCTGGTATAGAACAAAGTGAAATGTAAAATAATGAAATCATAACGCTGTAAAATTGTTTGTTTTTATTTTTCATCTTTTTCTTGTTTTTCCAATTGACCCCTTAGAAAACTCCTTAAAAAATCAATGAATCAAAACATATTTGAACTCAAAAAAGGTTGCTACACTTGATACATTGGTGTAAGTCTTCTGTTTGAAAAGTTGCTCAAAGACACACAAAAAAAAACACATTATATTAATACCAATAGATTTCTGAATTTTAAAGAGTTGCAGAGAATTTTTTTAGAAATTAGCCTAAACTTGTGTAATTATAAATAGCTACTCATGCTGTTGAAATAGAAAAAAAGCAAGTACAATATTATTTTAGTTTTTAGTATCTCGTTTTTTCGTATCCTGTATAATGTATTTTTTGTCAAATTTACCCTGAAAAAAGAGATTATTGTACTTTTTTTCGGTACTTTTGGACTCTTCTAATAGTTATCTATGGACCAAATGAGCTCAAACCCTGGAAATAGACTTTTTTTTTCTATGTGTGGTTTGTAGTGATAACATTTTTCTTGAATTCAGATATGAACTTAATCATGAGAAACATACTTTTATTTTTATATTCCCTTACAGACCCAACAAATAAAACTAGGGGGGGGGGGGAAGAAATTTTTTATACATGGTGTAAATATCAAGGATGTTCTTTTGGTGGTTTTAACTTACGACCCCTGACCCCACTGTCTGTTTGTATGTTAACAAAAACTCCGAAAAATACTTTATCTATTTTTATAAAACTTTTTTTGTTCAATTTTTTATCATTATATAAAAAATTTTAAAACGAAACACTATAATGGAAACAAGTCGGCTAGCGGAAAATTCGACTTTAATAACGGAGCATTGATGCCCGTGTGATTTAATATTAATCGTAATTAATTATTATATTAACCACGGTTAAGATGTTATTTTGATGTTCTGTAGCCTACTGTAGCCCCTAGTTGTACATAAGTTGGAATGTGTAATAAGTTTGTATTATATGTGTCGGGTAAATTTGAATTATGCAGCAACATACGCATCGCATGGGTTTTACCAGTCAATAACGCGTAAACTATTTGGACACTGACTAATAATTGTTAATTACAAGAGCGTGTGAATAATTTGTTGGCGTGTATAAAGTATATAATATTTGTTATATCTAATCACTTGATGTTTATTTGATAAGATTTCATTACTCTTATACTTATTCACGTTTATACCTCCCCAACGGGGGATTGTTTAATGGATAATCCATTAAATATTACCTAATATTGTTTTATTACAAAATTTACTTATTATGCAATCGTTCACCATACAATGTCTAATAGACGCACTGTAGAAAACAGAATGTTACTCTATTATAGGGTGTCAAATCGATTTTACTGTGTGGATACAGAAAAACTCTTTGAAAAAAATGTCATACCTACCAAGTTAAAAAATTATATTGCTAATTGTGACTCAGTGGTTGGCGAAATCTGCGGTAAACACAAATACTTTCAAACGCCATCATTACACATTTTAGCGTTTCACTTACGTACACCACACGTTAACCCGCGGTTACATTTATCGGAGCTCTCGTCAACGCCACCGACGAGTACTAATGCACAAATTGTGCACTCCCTATGACGATGACGACGACGATAATTATAATATTATTATTATTATACATACATAGTCTGCGGCTCTGCAGTGTTCGCTTACGGGAGAGATTGCAAGCAGCAGTAGCATTAGCATCAGCAGACTACTAATTAATAATTCATTGTAGTCATACAGCAACAGCAGGTCAGAATAGAGAAATGGTGGCGGAAACGTACTTAATTATTCCTCGATGTTACCGATGATATTATATTGTTATTACGATACTGCTGTATATGTGTCGGAAACCATGCAGTGTAATTTGAATAGAAACGTCCTTTTCGTACCTATATGATATATTATACTATCTGTAAGCAACGGTAAATAATTGCTAACAAAAAACGATTCTGAGCGGAGTTCAGTTGATAATGTTGCTTTGTCAACAATATATATGCCATACTATGGTGAAATGATTACAGAAATGTGCGTTTCTATGACAACAATGATTAATTAATAAAATATTAAAATAATAAAAACTTAATAAAAAAAAATAAATAAAAACTGTTACCAATGGCAACCTTATTTTTAACCTTTCAATCTTTTTTAACCTAAAGAATCAGGTTTTCTTCATTATCTCGAATACTGATGAAAACTTCAAAAAATGATCTCTATCATCCAGAGAATATTTACTTTCAGAAAAGATGCTATACTTGATAATCGAAGTAAGCTTCCTGGTAAATAAACATCTTTGTAAAAGCAATGTATTCTCTGCTAACTCAGAATCTAAAACAAACCTGAAAATTCGAAAATTTAAATAAATAAATAGTTCGAAAGTAAGACCTAATACGACGAGAAAATACTACGATTATTTAATACAAGTAGGTATTCGTAAAAATTTCCTATCTCTACGATTATTTTTGAACAATTAAAAAAAAAAAAAAAACAAAAAGAGATGATACTGGTGTCGAGATGAGTATGCCACGGTTGTAGACGGGAAGTTGGGAAGTTATGATACATACAATTATTTAGTACACATTAAGTTCAGTTATACCAACCTGTTTTTTCAACCGCTATTTCGTATTTTAATAAACCTCCTATCAAATGTTCAAGTATTTCTGTGTAGTCTAGCAATTTAAAAAAACGCGATTGCTAAATAATATCGTAAACCCGTTGGTTAATCAATCACAGTTTTTATTCAAACGGATGAAATAAAAAATCAAAAAAAAAAAAATAAAAATATTCAAATATATTACATTATCTGTGGTAGCACGTTCGATATCGCGCATACTGGACGAGTGTTTCTAATCGGATCCGATATTGTATACTCTATACTCACATGTAAATTGTATAAAATGTCGTTACTGCAGTAGTTTATTTCGTGAGATTATAATATCTGGATTGTGTCGATACAAAACCAAACCCGGATGACCTTAATTATAATAAATAACAGTGCCGAATTGCAGTGGTAATCGAAAACTAGTCATTGAATTGCATTTTATATTCGCCAAACGAATACGCATACGTTTTAAATCGTTTTTTTTTTTTTTATTATTTTATACATAATAATCATATTTTCACCCGGGTTAACTGTAGCTAGAGTAGAAATGGGATTTAAAAATTATTTGGATTTACAAAATTCTATATTCGTTCATTCCTAAATACATATCATTGATTTTTCGTTTTGAAAAATAGTTCAAATATTATTTTACACCGTCTAGAATACAATAAAAATTATGATAACTTAATAATATGAGCACGAAAAAGATAAGATTACTGAATTCTGATGAGTGTGCCACTTTTTTAAGAAGGCAGTAAGAATAGAGCATATTATATAGAATAATAAATGTGTATCTGTACCATACACTGTTTCTAACTAAAAAAGGATTCTGAACAAAGCATTATTAGTATTAGTTGTATTTTTCTTTTGTAACCAAGGTAACCAAAAAATTAACAAGAATGATTTATAAAATAAAACTACTGTTACTAAGAAAAATAAAATGTTACAAAAAGTTTTTATAAAGTTTTTGATTGGAACAAGATTTCCAGGAGAAAAGCTATTAACAAATACAAAAACAAACACATCAGAGTAAACCCAATAAATTCTTCGCCCAGAATCTAAATATTGTGTTCACACAAAACATATCTTGGGGATGAATTGTACTCATTTTAGTCCTCCCCCATCCCCGTTGATACACCACTAGCATTAAGTATACAATAATAATATTCTCTTATAAATCTTTGAATAAGCAACCGCGCCATCTTGGTTTAGACACTCCAAGTGTGTAATTATTGCGATTTATTACTGCGGAATACACATTCTTCGAAACAATAAAAATCCAAAATAAATGTACAACGATGCGATAAAATAACGTGTAACGCTCGAGCGAGTTAAACTCTACACATTTAGTTACGATATGTATAGTATGTACGACCGCATCGTGTAAAAATATATTATAAAATGAAACTCAAGGAAAACCGACCGAGTTTTTAAATTAATCGAATTTATACATCGTACCTCGTATACTAAACAATTAAAAACAAAAACTTGTTTCGTTCGAGATCAAATTAGATATATGCGTATTGCGTATAACGAATGTTATGTTTATCACTGTAAAGTCATATGCCGGACCGAAAATAATGTGCCCCCTGACACGAAATGTGTTCCCTGAAAATCGAAGTGTGTCCTCTGAATTGCAAATATGTATACAATTTAATATTTAGTTTTTATTGTAGAAATGTTTTTAAAGATAATAACAATCAGTGAATGAGATCACTCTAACCAATACATGACGTTAATTTTAAATTGTTTTATACTAGTAAAATTGTTTAAACTCTTATTGATATTTATTTTGTGTTGATAATTTTTAGTACATACTTATTGGGTATAAACAGTATATATGTGTAAGGTAAGTAGTGAATAAAGAGCTACGTCCTGCCACTTGTTTTTTTTTGGCAATGAAAATCTATTAACTCTATCAATTGAATTAAAAAGTGTATCACCTGAAATCTGATGTATTTTAGGTCCTGGACATAGGTAATGATTATATTGTGTGAAAAAACCTATCGTAACTCGTTTAAGCACTTCAATTGTAAAATGTGTAAGATTTTCGTGCATTTATATACGTGACTAAACAAATTATCGAGCAATAATCGATAATATCGAAATTATAACGCACGGTTTGAAAATAAAATATTACATTATATGCAAAAGTGTATAGATATTCTATTTATTGCTTGAACAATTATTCCGTGATTAATGGCATGATGTTTATTATCTTCGGACACTGTACACTATATTATTGTGATGACACAGTTTACGCCACGCACGCGAGTAATATTACGATATCCTCTTACGCTGACGTATTTTTTATTGTTATTATTATTTAACCCCCCCCCCCCCCCGATATGACGAAGGAGTGAACAGTAACTATATTTAACTATCGCGAAAAGCAATAACCTGTAATATTTCAATCGCAATAATGAAACGGTCTTGATTATTTTTCACTTGAAATCCCCCGGACTGTTCGCGGGATCGGCGGCCGTATGTGTAGCCGCGTCGTAATGGATTTAACAATAACGCAGTAACATCGCTAATATGAAAGTATAGTATTATAGTAGCGCGCGTTTTCCCGCCGGAATCTCGGATAAAAACGACCGGAGAAATTATCATTATTATTATTATTATTTTTATTATTATTTATTACTATTATTATCGGTTACCGGACGATTATCGCCGGCGGACGGGCGAGACGGGGTAAATTATTATTATTATACACGCGCGACAACGATGACAGAGCAGCGGCGTGGCAGCACTGTGCCGTTCGCAAACGGCTGCGGCGGCGGCAGTGGGTTCACACTCGAACGGCTATGAAAACGTCTTCCAGTAGAACGGTTCGCGGCGGAGGGTTTCTGCGGTTATCGTCGACGTCTGTGCGCCGGGCGGCCATGGCGGCGGTCGGAGGGAGCGACTCTGCGACGCCTGGCACGTCAACCGGCGGGCGAAAAGTTTACGTTTAATAATAATAATAATAATAATAATAATACCCGAGGCCGGGTGTACTGGAGCGTTTTGCCGGGGTTTTATATAATATTATATACGTATCTTCCGCGACACGATTCAGGACACGTCGTGTTCGCCGTCTCGGTCCTCGTACCCCGCAATCTCCCATCGCCGCCGGATCCGGGAACGTGTACGGGATCCCTCCCCTTTCCGAACGTCCTGTACGCCCGGGAATCCGCCGCCTGCCGAATAGGCCGCCGCAGAACGTACGGGTGGTGGACCGACCGAAGAACGGTATAAACCATCGCGGTGTTCTATACAGATAAACGCGGTATAAACTGTAAAACGACCGGTTCTATGTAAGCACGAACCCAGACATACTAACTATTACAGGACTGGAAACGCATGTTGATAACGGGATCGACTTAGTGTTACCGATGAACGGGACTCAGGAATATTTGAGCTTTAAGCGATACTGGCACTTGTTGTGAGTTGCGACCGTTCTTTTAAACAATACATTTAAATAATATTTTTGTCGTTGAACACCATGGATGGAAAAATACCTGCAAATGTCATAAGAATTTTTATATGTAGCAACAAATACCAAATCAACTTATTTCTAGACTTGTAGCGCTTGTATGACGGTACGGGTGAATATTCAATTAAGAAACTAAAGATACCGGCGATTAAACCCTCACGTTTGATATCACACTAGCCAAATATAAATCTACGTAGAGCTCGACGTGACAAGTTTCTCATGAACTGGTGGATTCAGTTCAGCAGACACGCATCACTAGTCGATAGGTGACCATAACCTATCTTAGCAACAGGAACTTAACCAGGATAGCTATAATCGTGGTTTGGTCGGCGGCGGTTTACAGACAGGCGTGGGCACTGGTGTCCTAAACCGGTTATTTTATATCACTACATTCTTAAAACGATTTTTTTTCCTTGGAAGAAGAAACGAACATGTATTTTATTCCACGATACCGTGGCGACAAAACAATATCCGTTACAATAAAATGTTCGGTAACCATAACGGTACGCGGATTATTTTCAAAAAATTCACTGCAGAAATACGAAAGTACGTATTAAAATAAAAAATCCCGCGAGATTATATCGCAAAGATGAGGAGTGCCGTATACATTTTTATATTGCGGAAATTCGCATCGTCGCCAAAGAACCCGTAAGGCCCCCAGATGTTACAACGGCTCTATACATTTCGACCGAACGAATGTCTGTGTCTACCTGTCAAGTGTTAAAATATTAAGTCGGATAGCAGTCTGCAGTTTGTGGCTGAATATTAATAATCATTAAATACCACTATACGAGATTTAAATTAGTATAATACACTTGTTTAGTGGTCGTACCGCACCTATATCTGCTCAAAGTGCATAATAACAGTAATATTGTTGTCACGGTGTTTTTGAATTTATAAAAATTACCTCTATATTAATCTGAATTATCGCAGATTCTCCGACGACATGAATAATACAAATAATATTGTAATTTATAGTGATATAATGTTTTAAATTTTCTTGCTCTCCTCCGCCCTTCCCCTATATTAATATAAAACTATATATTTAATTCGTATTTTATTTTCATATTCCGACTAAACAAAGTTTTCTATTGCCGTAGCGAAGGAATAAACATTGACATAATACTCGTATTAATCGTACGTATAGTTTCGTGTTTTTTCCGCTTTTAGAAACTCGAAAAGTATTTGTTTTTGTTTGTCGTATAAATGGATTTAATGAATTGTGCTTACAAAAAAAAAAAAAACTTATCGTTTAAAACTGCGCGTAATACGAAATAAACTTCAATAGAAAATTATAACTTTATATTATTTGAGTAGATCTCTTTTATAATAATTTCGAAATTGTGCCACGTCCGTGCTCGATCAGATTTGGCATCAGACGGTTATAATATTTTAATTAGGAAAAATCAAGAACTAAAAAGCTTGGCGGTGTTATTACCACAGTATTATTATATGCACCTATACGTCATAGTTTATTATCGTTATTTTATATTATACGAGAAAAATGTTCCAAAGGATTCAAAAAAAAAAAATAGTTTTATTATAGTATTATAAACTGTTGTTGTTGTTGTTGTTGTTGTGTAAAGAGTGTATTTCGTTTGATGAAACGTACAAAATATTTCGGAATATTACGCGTATCTATAAAAAAATCATTTTTTTTATCACTTCTATAAGTGGGTTTTTTTTCATCGTCGCACTATTAAAAGTTAAAAAAAAGATTTTTTCCCATAAATCGTGAGTTCTCCGCGATTACCTATATAGTCTAAAGTTTATGATTACTTTGCTGAAATGCACATAAATATAAGTTCTTCTATATAATATATAGTTACAAAGAAAGATAACAATAATATGTAAATTATCCGAGATAAGATATTAAAATAGATAAAAAAAAGTTCCGTTTTTTTTTTTTTTAATTTTCTGAAACATAGCAGGAAGGTAAACATTTAAACGGTTAAAACCATTCTGTAAATGCAAAGGATAATGGATGCAAATAATGTAAATCATAATGGATACAGATTACTAGAGTTTAAGCTAAAAGTATAAATTATGTATTTATTTAAGAGGACGGCATACCCGCATGCGCCGTCTTAGTCCAACTAACTAGTCTCTAACCAACTAATACTCACTTAATTTTGGTTTTAAAGTAAAATCATCTATCATAGAATTAAAATAACAGTATTCTGGAGGGCAAGATGATACTTTTTCTTATTGTTCTAATCATTATTCCAAATATAACGACGTTCAATACATCGTTTAGAAGCAAATGACTGTTTATCGTTTTTAAATGACTGTAACATTTTAATAAATTAATTTAAAAATTAAACGCATCGCCTTTCCTTTCAGATTATTGTCCTCTTTTAATTTTATAATTGATGATTTTCCTCTGAAACCAAAATCAAGGTGATTCCACGCAGTCTGCGTAAGGTAGATTTTGCTATATTGCCCGCTATTTGGACCGAGACGGAACATACTTAATGCGTATACCACTCTATGTGTAAAACATTACTGAAAACACATTATTCTCTTGTTTTGAATAATTTTCAGATACCTATATATTAACAATTTCATCTGGATAAAATAAAATATGAACAAATATTATTAGGTGTCTGGATAAATCTTTCTGCTATTGACGGTCCGTCATCACGACGGTTAGGCTAATATATTATCCTGGTGTCGGGGTTTCTCGCCGGAAGTTCGTTACTGCGGCATAGGTAATAACAATTATAATAATAACTATCGATTGTAGAGGCAACGAGAGAGGTGACCACAGTACCGTAAGTATTTATAATTAAAGAAACAAACAAAAACACACAGCCAACGGTTGTCCGACCAGTAAACGCACACGTGGCAGCGCAAAATTACCATCGACCGCCGTTATTACCGGACCGGAAAATCGTTTTACGCGAAACAAAGAGAGGTGGGTCCAAACCATTACCAACGACGACGGCGGCGGTGGAGATAAATTTAATTTCAAGTGCCGGCCGCAGCACGGAGAGGCGATTTTGCAATTAACTTTAATAGCGAAACGCCAGATCCTTACGTCTATTTTCGTCTCGGTTATTTTTGTCTTCCTACAGTACGCGACAATGATACTAGGAGATTCTATATTATATTTGATCACGAATCACCGAAAATTGTAGTCTATCGTGAAGATTTCCAGTATAGATTTGATAAATGTTTGTTTCGATCATAATAAATGATTAAAGTAGGAAAAACATCGAAAATGGACTAAATCCACCGAAAATTGAGAGGCGTTCCTGAAAACTATAATTAAATTTAACCACATTTCTCTCGCACACATTTTTTTCATAAAAACCATATACCAATAAGATTTAAAAAGACGAACTGGGTCATTTCTCTCCCTTGTCTTTTCAAAAAACTGTTGAGAATTTACAAAAATGTTTCAAATCAATACTTACCGCATCCTTGTGAAATTTAATTGATAGGTTATATTTCAATGTATCAAACATCGGTAGTATACCTGGTATTTAAATACATAAAAAGTAAGCATGGGCCATCTAAATATGCATTTAAAAGTACCTCGCCCACCCAATTTTCATATGTATAATACGCAAGATTTTTATAATGTTTCGCGATAAAATAATTATATAATGCAATTCTCCGATAAATATAGTAAATATTGCGTGGTGTGGTGAATTTTGTGCGTTTTTTTTTAAACACATTTCACAAACTCGAAACGGGATGATAAAAAGTTCGACGATACAGTTGTTTTTCTCGGTATTGTGCGCATATAAAGTTACACTGTAATACACGCGCCATTGTTATTGTTTTTCGCATCACAGAGAGTAAAACATTTATTAAAATAACTTTTGTATAGGAACGTACGCGTTTCCAAACTGATAACGATAATACGCCGTGTAAAAATATTATCACGAAAAACCAACGAAAGCAAACCTGAAACGGAGGGGTGAAAAAAAAAGAGGTCATTATCGATATTATAATATTATTATTATTCAGTTCATTTTTGTTATCATTTTTTTTTTTTTTTTTTATTTATTCGCCTCTTTAGAAAAAAAACAAAATATGTACAATATTATATTGTTTTTATCATCATACTGTACCAAACGAACCCAATTGTGACGAAACGAAACTTTTTTTTTTTTACGATTATTTTATACACAATAATATGTACGTTATATATATATTTATCAAAGACGTTTGAGAAGAATGAAAGGTGAACTCTGTTAAAAATGATAAAAACTAACAATTTATATGTAACAGACAAAATAAATAATAATACCAGTAATAATAAAGCTTCGTGAAAGTAATAATCGTTTATAACCGAGACCGTCACTGGGTGGTGCTTTTTCAACGCACGTTTTTACTTATAATCTTAAAAATTACAACAGAAATTGCCTACACCTTTATGCTGAGCCGACGGTGTAGGGAGTTATAATATATAATGCCATTAAACCGAATCGCATAACATAATAATGTCCATTAACAATTTTTAACATAGACTCGGAATTAGTAATTGCTACAGGTAGGGGTAAACGGTTGAAAAGCGGTGCCGTAAGTTCCCATCGAAAACCTGTGGGCTGCCAGAGCCCGCCGTGTATTCAAAACGGACTGACGAGGATATTGCGTACCCATTAACTGCAATACTGATACGTTTGGCTCTAGTGTATGTTATAATTATTATCACTCGCAATGCAGATCGCGATGCAATGAACCGCGGGTTTTTAACGTGGCTGTTGGCGCGGTTTTCAATTAGGTTTGTGATAAGGATATTCCGCGCGGTCAAATACCTAACCACGTCGCACAACTATTTATGTGCACGTATTACGGTCGTGTTTGAAAAGTACCGCGAGCACGCCGTGCACACGTGTCAACGGACGTTAGCCGCCGCAACCAGTCGGATACCAAAATCGATTTCGACTAAAACTTTGGCGATTTACGAAATCAAAAGTCGGTTTCACCGACAAACGCGTAATTCGTTAATATATAAGAGTATACATATATACGAATGTAACGCGATAATTCCGACCGGGTAATATTACTCGCGTGTTTTAATATAAACATATTTTGTTTTCAAGTTTTCCGTCTGGCATGCGTAACTACTCGGTGATTTATAATTAATAGAACGATATATTTAAATTACGCGATAGCAACGGCAGCAGCAGCAGCAGCAGCAGCAGCTACAGCAGCGCGTCAAGCGAAATGATTAATGAACCGTCAGAGGAGCCGGCGCAGTACAAAACACGAGTGCCCGCGCATCAGGTACCTAAGTATATGTGTACATGAAATATTATATAATAATATTTCTGTACGATTTATTCGAAATCGATGTTCGGCGAGTCCGTGTGCGCCGAGTGCGATAATAATACGCGGACGTGCGGTTACCGTGTGCGCCGCGCACCTGCAGCAGCCGCGTCCCTCGGCTTTATCGGATGGAAGCGAATGTTTTTACAAGTTTAAAAAACCATTAAAAATGCAGCGGGCAACAATGTAAAGTGGACCGCCCGCAGAAAACTACCGTGTCATCCTCTGCACAATACGCTACACGGCCGCAACAAAAACGAATATTATACTGCAGGTACTGACTGCGGAGACGGACCTTTTCGAGTGCGGGTCGGCGACGCGCGAGAATGCGGCGGACAAGAAAAAAAAAAAAAAACAAACCGAAAACCATTTCGCGTCGGTTGTCCGTCAACGCGATAATACCGTTTCCGACGGCTTATTTTACTGCAGAGTCGAAATAAAAAGAAACCGCCGTCGTCGTCGTCGGCGATACATAATACAAAAATCGTCATAGACGCCGAAACGGAATACGGCGTTCTCATTGGTTACGGGCTATCGTTCTTATACGCATTGTGTGTATACTACTCGCGATTATTCCGGAGGGTATGATGTCTGGATGAATTGTGATTGCGATTGCTGCACGTTGGCAGCGGCGTCGTGTGCAGAAGAGGAGAGGGGCGGGAACTGGAGCATTTTCCCCAGTCTATTATTCCAACCGTATGGCGGTACATTTAAAAAAATATAAGAAGTAATTATTTTCAAGGCTTTATTTCGGTGTTTTTATTAATATCATCAACGGATTCTATTGTGCCCGTCATCACAAACATGCAATAGTAGCTATCGATATTAATACTAATGATTAATAAAGTGACGAATGACTAATATTGTAATATTCATATGAAAAAACACAAAGTAAAAAAAATTTACTTATATTTTATTCTCGATTGTGATAATGTTATCAAGTGTTATCAAAGTAATCGAGTTTACAAATTTATGTTTTGACGATTCAGTAACCGTTTATTAACCGGAATATATAATCAGTGAGTAAAACCGTGTAGGAACCTTTTTTTTTTCCGTTTAGCGTTTTTTAAATATTTTTTTTTTTTGCGTTTTAAACATTTTAGTGGGTAGTTATTTACTCAGTTTAGTAAATTAAATCAATTCAGTTGAATTTCTTTTTATGCCGCAAATTTTCGGGCGTTTCGTAAATCGTTTTATTATTATTATTATTTTATTTTTGTTTTAACTTATAATCTTTTACATAGGAAATTGAATTCAATATTATTAAAAATGCACATACAATATCGTATTTTAAGGCGTTTGACTTCATAATACGATACAAATTGATAATGTAAATTTATAAAGTGCATCGAGAAGTTTAAGTTAACAGAGAGTAAAAACGCGTAGAGAAATTTCGCTTTTCATATTTTTAATTTTTAACTCCACTCCTCGAATAATAATTTTTTCAAAAAGTTTAAATTATGATTTTGTACCGAGAGGGTAGTCTAAATAATATAAACAATAATAACGAGTCAATTGTATGGACGTAAATATTAAGATTATGAAAATGTTTAAATAGTAAATAAAATAAATATTTTAATAAATACATTTTTAATTCAATAAATCGAGAATCGTTCGTTTCGTAAATATTATCAGGTCAGCTAATAACTTTAGTATGTATACCCTTGTTTCAAACAAAATATTTGTTAATATATAATACTGTACATTTTTAATCTAAAAATATAATAATACTGTACAAATATTTGCAACATTTTGTAATTGCATTAAACGTGATGATAAAATACAATTTTAGAATTCCCAATTTTTTGTTTGTTATTTTGTTATTTTTTTTATTTCTTGGCAAGTCTTAAGGGCAAGCGTATTTCGGTAGTTTTTAAGGTGTGTATATATATACATAATTGCATACGTATTTAAATGTTTTCAGTGCATGCGAGTCCTAGGCGTATTATCCGTCATACATATAATATTATAGTGATTATCGATAACCGGTGAGAAATTCGTATTCGTCGTATAACAACGTCGTATACTATAAGTATTGCGTTATACCTGTACGACGGAAAAGTTTTCCGAGAACATTTTGCGCGAAATCCCTGCCTTACTAAACGCTTTTGTCGTGTAAAGTTTAAGTTTCTCGAGTTTTCGATGGTTTTTTGGCGGCGCGCCGCGGCGGTGCAGGCGTCCTAAACAAACACCTACATATAGTATTCTCTATAATAGAAGCGAGTGATATATTATTATAACGCCCGGAAAGCATTATTTTAATATTAGATATCCGTATGCGCGTGGTGTCGAAAACGATGATAAATCGCAAAGGAAAGTTTAATATTATTTGAACTTGCATAGTGTCGTCCGCCACGTGGCCGAAGATTATTGATTGCAAACTGTCGGCGGCCAATAGTAAATTGAAAACAAACGTACAAAAAATAAAAAAAAAAATAAATAAATAAAAACTGAAACTCGAATCAATAACGAACCAAACGAAATACGATTCTCAACGAAACTCGGTTACATGAATTCTCCACTGTTCTTTAGATAATTTAAAACTGTACGCAAAGTTATTTTTGCGATACTATTG
Organism: Cinara cedri; assembly: GCA_902439185.1. Lineage (NCBI taxonomy): Eukaryota > Metazoa > Arthropoda > Insecta > Hemiptera > Aphididae > Cinara > Cinara cedri. Next base: position 1,076,001 of record CABPRJ010001905.1, on the reverse strand, counting down.
TACTTATCAAATTGTCGAACATTTAAACGCGGACAGAAAAATATTATTATCGGCGTAAATTCATCAAAAAGCTGTCGGAAAATAATAGTACAAAGCCAAAATACTTTAACGGGGATTTCACCACGCGTATGAAAAATCTCAATACGAGTACGATTATCGTTGTATTTCAAAAAAATCGAATCAAAGCGATTTTTTTTTTTCACGGTGTTATATTAGGAAAAATACACAAAGGATTTCGGAAACGCCGTACAATAAAGCCCGTTCGGCGTATATGCGATTGAAGCGAGACTTTTTCAGGTCGAAAACAGACGGAGGAGCGGAAGCAAGGGGAATAAACAAACGCAGCGCAGCTGTTTGACCGTCCGCGGTCAAAATCCATAAAAACGTTTTACAACGTGGGCGGGCGGAAAGGGAACATTAAATGTGTCCTCCCCCCCCTACCGCGGAATTGTTTGACACGTTGTTTTAATTATTAATTATTATTTTCGTTTGCACACGGACGTCGCATATGTGGTCCGCGATTGATATAGTATTAATGTACATCCAGTTGTACATCACCAAGGCGATTAATTTCCATTTAGCGTATTATAATAACATTACTCGTTTAGAATATTATACATATAGATTTTTGTGTGCACGCAATAAACGCACGTTATCAAATCGACATTACATTTCTCTCGCCTCCCGCTCCTCCTCTACTCACTCTTACTACGCGGTTTTGTCCGTCGTCGTTAAAAAAAAAAATAAAAAAAAATTCTTGGTAATTATTATGATCATCCGAACCTACGCAACTCCACGTAACACGTCATATTACGAAGTGAAATACATTATGTACACTACGACGAGCGTTTATTTCTATCTTCGGCATTTGTTCTCTCTCTCTCTCTCTCTCTCTGTCTCTTTCTCTTTTTGAATTCGAAACGCATCAAATGTTTCAATCCGACGTGACTCGGAACAAAAAAAAAAAAACCGTTCCGATTTGCGGTCCCGGGCTAATTCCGTATAATAATACATAAGCAACACGCGTATTACAATATTATATTGCTATAAAATAAAATATATATATATATATATATATACGGACATTCGGAAATACGGTTAGAGAAAAAAAAATAATAATAACGAACGTGCGGTGGTGTGTGCCTGCGAGGCTCGATCCGCGGGACCGGCGACGGCAGACTCGACAAACTACGGATATGATGCCGGTGCGATCGTTTCGGAAAGATAAGTGTTTTTTTTTCTCTCTGTCTCCCCGTATCAATTTCCCCCTCTCTCCCGTCCGCCGTTTTTTATACTTCTGTGTATACCTATACACACGTTACGTTGTTATAAAACGCGTGCGCGCGTCGTGATAATAATAATAATAAAATAACCGTTTTGATACACATCCGACCAACCGCCAAGGAGTGCGAGCGGCGGCGGCTGCGCCGGTATGATATTATATATTATGTGTTACGACTAATTACGGTTTAATGAATACCTTAAAAATAATGTATACCTACCTTAAAAAAAAAAAAAATAATAATAAACCTAATGTCTATTTATACGGAATAAAAAAAAAAAAAAGAACCCCTAAAATGAATTTACCGGAATGATAATGATACGCCCGTACGCTATTATACAGTCGTAGTATGAAATATTACAGTTTCCCCGGGAGATCGTATTTATACGATTATTATAAATCTGCGCGACCGGCGGAGGTGGAGTTGATGGCGGACGGCGAGGGGAATAGCCGGACGCCCGGTTGTACGGCGTTGTATAGGTGTTGTAGGTACGTTAAACGTTTTTTATTGTACAATTAAGAAGTGTTGTAAAATGTTCGTGTTTTAACGTGGGTACGATAATTATTTCGTTTCGGCGATTTTTTCCGGTCTTCTTTATCGCGCGCGTGTCGTAAACGAACGTAACGCCCGTAGCGTTGTACGTTTGTTTTCCGTCGGAATATTTTGTTGCGCGTTATTTCGTTTTAAACGCAAATGAGACGAGCGAATTTCGCCGGATATTTTCGCCGCCGTCGTCTCCGAACGTCGTCCGGTATTTTTTTATGTTGAGCTTCCGAGCTGCCCATGCGAAGACGTAACACACGGGCACCCGGGGCAAGGTGCGCTAGACGAGATGGAATACTCTTACTGGGACAGTTTGATTTCTCCGCGTTCAGCAATGATAATCGACGAAAAAACCTCTTTGGAATATTGCATAGACTCGCGTCGAATGAATTTCGTCATCGTTTCAGCGATAACTGAACGATATGACATAATATTAATGATGCTTCTGAATTTTCAAGCTGGCCATGTGTTACGTTAATGTGAGCTCTGTTCAGAATCGTTTTTCAATTAAATGATTTATCGCTGTTCTCGGTATATTTTCCCAAACCAAATTATCCTATATCCTATACACACTCGTATATTCGTTCCGCATTTCCCACCTGGAACAGTGGTTTTCAACGCCCACGGTGCAAAGTAAGCTGGACTTCATTTTTTGTTTTAAATCATATTAAAACAAAGACGAAAAATAAACCGCAGTCTTCGGAAAAAAAAATTTAGATAAATACAAACACCTACACAATCGTTCACAAATACCATATTATCACATATTACTTCGGGTTTTCGGTTTTTTTTTTTTTTTGTTTATCAAATAATATTCGTCTAAAAACCGTAAAACGGTTTTTCTTTCATACGATGACTTGTCATGCGACTTCGTATTATATAAATTAACAATTTATATGCACATCCGACCGGAAGCTTAAACGGGCCATCAGGTATAGTCAGGTATCAGACATACGCGATAAATTCGTTTGTTTTTCGTTACGTAACTTTTTATCATCATTATGCCGTTGTTATTATATTTTCGACAAAGGGACAAAGTGGACCGCGTTAGCCTATACCTACGCCATGTTAAATTATTAAATCAAAAAACGTCTAAACTGGTTAATCTCGTTTGTAAAACAGAAGACAAAACGCGTATACGCCGCGCGCAATACCGGCACGTAGTACACATTCACTGTATTTATTATTATTATTATTTTTTTTTTTTTACATTTTATGTTTAGAAAAAAAAAACGTATACATGATAGTATATATATATATATGTACGAGAAAAGACGCAATCTCTGGGACGCATCTTAATCCAATTATGTAAACGTGAAAAAGTTTGTTTTTTTTTTTTTTTTTTTAAAAAAAAAAAAAAAAAAAAAAAAAAAAAAACAATCGGCCGCCCGAGTGTTTTAAAAATGGCGTGTGAACGACGCCGGAACCGACCCGGGTAAACACAGACATCGTTTTGTATATTATTTTCTATACTGCGTAAGCGTATGCCCGACAGATAACGTTGTCTCGCGTGTAAACGCCCCAGCTATATTGTACGAGTATAAAATAAGGGGTGATGCGAGCAAAACATCAAAGTACAATGTGTATACGTACACGTTGCGTGGAAAAAAAAAACGAATCAGATTTTCGAATTAAATGAATAAACTTTTTGCGATTGCAACGCGGACGCCAATAATCTAATTTATAAAATTGAAATTCTGCAGTCTGCATAATACGTCGTTGTCCGCTAAACAAATCTACAGTTTTTTTTTTTTCATCGATCTTGATAAAACTCCGTATACTTATTGACGTTCGAAATAAAAGGAACGTCGTCGTATACATTTCATCTCGAAATGTAACCTCTTTATGAACGGTTTACTTTACACTTTATTTTCGATATTATTTTAATATGAACAAATCGAATTTGTTGTTATTTTTTTTTTTTTTATTGATTTCCGCAGGATTTCCTTGGAGATACGGATGAAATAATAAAAACCTCAGTTGTTACTATTTAATTTGGTTGTTACACAGACAAAGACGTACTCTTTATAAAAGATATATTATGGGGCAATGGCGATTAGCTGTGATGTGGATAAGAATGTAGGAAGGGACGTTAGGCAGACAGTCTTTCTATATTAAATGTGGGATGTATCATTTTGTTTTCAATTCAGCTCGAAAAATACTGAGTTATTCAGCTATAAGAGAAAAGTAAACGATAAAGACAAGATGCTCTTTTTTTTAATCAGTTATTTATTCGGTAAGGATGGAGTGGTAACCTGTAAATTCAGGCAGGGAAATCGGAATTTATCCAGATCGAAATATTTAGTTATTTGTGTTATTAATAATTTCAGTACTTACCACTTACACACAAATTATTTCAAGAATTATTCCGTTGAATTTATAATAATGTAATCGTATTAAATAAAATTAGTTTACAAAATAAAGTTCACTAAAACATTGAGTGTATATTATATATTACATATGCCTATCACAATAAACGATTTAATTTATTTGAATTGGTTAAAGAAGCAGTTTATGTAGTCCACTTTTAAACGAATCGAAATTTGACGGAGATATAATAAACAAATCAACAAATCGTTATTATTTGATAACCAGACCGTAATTATACGACCGAGGCCATCTGTAAAGTTTCCATTTTTAGACCGGCCACTCCACACATGGTTACTTTTATAATAAAGTAATAATTATTACTGGAGTTTTTATATAATAAACGAATTAATATGCTATGCTATAATTACCATAATGAACACAATAATCTTTAAAAATAATAATCCGATTTTAAACGGACAGAGCGAGTAAAACCCCGAAGTATAAGCTGTTTTTTAAAATTGCATAAATTTCATATAAATTGTATATACTTGATATGTCTGCAGGAAACGAAAATTTCCCAGGTAATTCGGCGGGAAATTGACAAATCTTTAAAATACGCTTTCGGTACAGTTTAATAATTGTCTCACGCGATTATGACGCATAACCTATGCTATACTATTACGCGACATAAAAGAAAATATAATTATCTCCAAACGATCTCTGGATATTCGATTATATAATTAATGTTATGCGTAAAACGAGAGAGAAAACTGACTTCGATTTAACAACGACGACGACGACGATTTGACTTCAGATTTGACCCGGACTCGGACCGTTTTCGGCCCCCACGCTCGTTCATTCCTGCAACACGAGCCGCCGCATGCGCTGTCTCGACAATTAATAATTATTTATATAGTCGTACGTCTCGTTATTTCGTCGACCGTAGTTGATGATCGCAATGCGTTTAATTAGAATAAATCAAAACTAATAAACGATCGTAAAAATATTGATACTGTTAAACAAAGACTTCAGAGGGGAAGTAGTGGCCGGAGGGAGACGTGGATAAAAACAATAATAACCGCAGTAATACCTACATGTTATAATACAGTGTATTATACAGGGTGATCACTGATCCGTTTAAGAGGTTACACTTGGTAGTTAGAAAAGTAAATTGACGGTTGACGGGAAAATCAAATATTTCAACGCTAAAATATATTTATAAACTAACACTCCATCTATTAATGCCATTTTTGTTTTATGTTGCTATTTTAAAATTAAAAGCAGGTAGTATTGTTTCACCTCTCGAAAAAAACGAATGAAAGAAATAACGTTTATGTAAAGTTTCAGAACGATTGTTTTTTAATTCATCAACAAAAATAAAATATTTGAACAACTTTCAATACTTTTCGAAATATCGAATGTAGCCACTTCAGTGGATCATCCTGTATATTATATATAGTTAATAAACAGACTAAACAGACTATTATACACGCCGTATAATATAAACTTACTAATAACGTATTATAATTTGTTGTTGTTATTGTTGTAAGAGCTCGGAGCGACACAACGAAATTTCCTTTCCCTCGCCCGTCTTGATTGTGCGGTCGTTTTCGAGCGATGTTTACGAGAATATTACGAACCGGAGCACACCGCAGTGGCGTAGGAGTTTGCGGTGGTTACCGCTCAATCACGATCAGCATTAAAAAAAAAAAAAAAATAGACCAGGAACACGATACGAAAATAATAATACGTTTGAAGGTAACCGCGATTCTGTATGAGTAAATCCGCAGCATAAAATATTAACGATTATTAAAACTATATACAAAACGAGCCTTTCGGTAGTTACGATATATTATAATGATATGATGTATTGTCGGTATACGATCCGTTTGGCTTGAATAATTTAGTACAGTGCTTCTAGACTGCGGTGATTTTACACCGTGTTGCAAACCGTTTGATGTCGTTATTATACTCTGTAAGTCGGATAAAACAAAAAAAAAACAAAAAAAAAATCGAAAGGTATCCGTATCAATAACACGATTTTTATTCGATAATATTGTCGAAAGATCCGAAACGTTACTTATATTATATACTATATATCTTTATGTCGCGTTTTGCCGTTTTTATTTTTTTATCGAGTTTCATTTCCGTATTATTCGCTGCAGCGCGTCACGGGTTCGATATTTTTTATAATAATATTACGAAGGCGATATTTTCGTCCAACCGTTTGCCTTCAAATTTCATTTTACCAAACTTATGGGCGTAACCCACCTAATGAAATGTACGCCTAGGGCCTCCTTCCTCTCTCCCCTCCTCAATAAACCCTTAAAGAACAATATCAAAATGTATAGATATAATTGTATAGGCCGTTACCTTGTTATATATATGTATGTATCATACAGAGTGTCTTTGCAGGATTTGAACATTTCCTATACATAATTTCATTAATTTTATGGAATATTGTGAAAACCTGTACGTGAACTTTTCAAACGTTATTCGAACAGTAAAAGTTAACACACGACGACGGCATTGCTATTATTTATACACCGACAGGACCATAATCTAAAAAAAATTAACGAAACTTTAATAGAATGGAACCTGCCTATAACAGAAACTCACAGGACCATCAAAAATGTCCACTATAGAAATGTTTTAAAACTTTTATAGTAAAATTCGTTTGGCTTTTTGCGTTTTCCCAATGCCGAATTTCTCAGTGAGTTTACGAACAGACAAGCCACTCTATATAGTGTCTGATTGCGCCGAATAATATTTCTGCTTTTTGCTTTAAACCGAACGATTTTCATGGTACAAGAGGTGCTCATTGCAATGAAAAAACCGCAAACACTGAGCAATCAGAGCGAAATGACTAGTTAAAAGAGGATAATAATATGTTATCATCCACTCTGATAGGCTAAGTTGTCCAGATCGTTTTCAACGACACAAAAATAATCTGTTAGACGTATAGTTCGTTGATTGTCTATATAGTTTTACTATAAAATATCAAATTCCACGTATATTGTGAACAGGTTGAAATACACTGAAATACCCACGTTTTTGCTGGTACATCAATATTTTGTCCGTTGAGATAGGTTTCACTGTACACGTATCTGGAAATCTTTCGGGTTTGGCGTTATTTTTCTGGAAGGTCTTTTGCGCCGTGCGATAATTAATTACAATAATATTATTCTTACCGTCGGACTTGTACATGTATAATACTATTATAATAGCGCGGGCGGTCTGTGTATAAAGAAAAAAAAACCGAACTCGACGGAAAAAGCTCGCATATTGTTGCCCAATGCCATTGTCGTGTCGGTTTACAATATTAGTTATCATTGTTGTCGTCACCCTGAATCAGCAGCAGCAGCAACAGCACGAGGGATTCGAAGGGGAAGTGGAACTCAACCCCGGAGGTAAATTAAATATTTCCGACCGCTAATTGAATGATAAAGTTATTCGAGTTTTTTTTATATTAAAATATAGGTATAAAAAAATTGTCGGTTTTTTATTATTATTATTCTGTAAAAAAGTTGAACGTTATCATCGTCGGTTCGTAACATTATTATTTTTAATCCGTTTATATAAGTATATAGTTTCTGCATTCTTTAAACAGCGCGATCTATATATAAAAATTACCCTCGTGACGGCGAGCCATCATTTACTTCGTCATAATATTCGGACATCATTACTCGTTTAACTGCATAAAAGTATGATTCTGGGGAGAGGGCTAATGGGACTATAGCCCCTCCCCCCTTCCCAATGCTCCTCTAACCTCCTCAACATTTCTTATAGTTTTCCTGAAAATTATCATTCAGCAAAAGGTTTTAACGTTACCTTTTTTTTTATCTAAAAATGTGCGGAACAAGTACAGCTCAGCCCTTTTAGCCCACCCCGCACCCTAAGCTTACGTTTATTTAACACGGATACTATTGCACGACACTTGAACGTTACGTTTTTTCGGGAAAATTGCGCGTTCGCCGCGGCCACCTGCAGTCGTTCGCTGCGCAGCAACGGTATGACAATAATTTACCTAATTTACACGATTTTATGATAATATATTATAGTATATATTTTCGTCGTAACTGCGCGTTATTCTCGCTAGGGAGTAATAATTACTGTCCGACGAATACAAATAATAAATAACGCAAACACATCATATTGTAATACGATCCAGATGCGTGTATACGAATTTCTCGATTTCGATAGTTACAATATTATTGTATTCATACGAACACAATATTAATAAGATGTAATATATACTGAGACACATACACAAACACACACACACACACACACACACACACATTGTATGAAGATTTTATTTTATCAATTCGAAATATCGAATGAATTTTTTTTTTTTTTTTTCTAATCGTCATCGTCCATAACTTCGTCAGTCGTAGTCTCGAATTCTCAGCGGCGAAACACCAAAGCTAACCCTAGACAACAAATGTATACAAATCGCTATACATGTTTCGATATACAGTGTGGTCGCGTTTCCGGGTATAACTAAATATTTCGGCCGGATGACCTTGGATTCGAGTTCTAAAGAATATCTAAGAGCGTTTAAAGAAGATGATGTACAGACAGGATTCAAAAATCTTCTCAAAACGTTTGTTTTGCCGTACCGACAAAATATGCAGCATCTCGTGAACGGTCCCACGACGGTTTTACCGGCGTATTCACCCGCCCCTCCGTCCGGTCGAACGACTTCGCGTACGGCGCGCCAGAGTTCCGCTCGCATCTCTTAAGAGCGGTAGCCTAATATCCTCGTACCGAGGGGGTTACCTGACGGCAATCATACGGTAACATGATCGAACGGTATCGCACGGGATTTTTCGTACAGTTTTGCGCGACGGTATTGACGATTTTCACGCGTCGGCGGCGGTGGCGGCGGTAAAACGTACCGATATTATAATATTGTTATTATTTTTATTGAATTATACCGCGCCTGCTGCAGCAGTTTATAATAATAATAATAATAATATGGCAAACTATAAAATTGGAAAAAAATCACTCAGCGTAATTGTATTATATGCGCGTATCGTACAGCGTATATATGCGTGTGTACACAATAATTCAGTTAGAAACGTCACATGCATCCTTTTCATGCGCGCGCCCAAAAGGTTTAATTTAAAAATATATCAAAAGGGTATACTACGCTTTTATACACATATAAAATACGATAAATGTATGATTGCAATACCCCCACATATTATTATACGCGCGAGAGTTTTTTCCCCCTTTCCGACGCACTTGTTACATTTTGAAAATATACTCTTCGTATATCGCGTACACATACATAGAATGCATTTTTCAATTAAACAATATATTATTCTCGTGTATATTTACGGCCGTCTATAATATTCGTAAGTATAATGTAGTGCATTACGAAAGTAAATGTTTTTTTTTTTTTTGTTTGTCCAACACACGGTTTTATTGTTATTTTTTTTCCCCCATATATATATATATATATGTGTATGTATAAAAGCTGTCTCGCCAGTTTGGCGTGTTATTATTTATTATTTCTGTAGCGCGCTTTTCAGAATACAATAATAATTATAATAATATTATTATTTTCGATTCCCGTTGATTTGGTGCTCAGAAAACGATGTCGAACGCACTCGTATACTGTACCGCACGTACTACGACACAGTAACTGTCATTATAATTACACGCTTTGTGCAGTGTTTATCTAGATAAATACTGCTCATCTTTTAGCTCGTCTAAATATTGATTTGAGATAAACATTTTAGTCATCTAAAAGAATTATTAAAGATATATATATTTTTTTTTTTTAAAGAAAATATTAAATACCTAATCAAAACTGTCGTCGAAACGAAAATGTTTTTATTTTAAATTGTATTCGCTTTTTAACCGTTAATAGTAATAATACCATTGATTTTCTATACCTACTATAGATTGGTATAAATGAGTTTATAAACAATGTATGTTGTTAAGTTAAGTTCGTTTTAAGCTTTTTGGCAGTCTTTTGTTTATTTTTTAGTGATCCATGAATTTTATTACCTGAACTTAAATACTCTATATTTAGTTTTCAAGTCAAGTTTCTACACCCATTACCTTATAGGACAAGGCTGGACGTGGACACATTTTTTATTCTAAATTGAATTGAAGTTAATCTAAACGTTGTAATTTAACGATTTAACATATAGAAGAAAATTAAACTAACTTTTAATTTTGAGTATAATGTTTCTTAATTGAGTTTCCAATAAATCCTGCGTCTATTTGCAAAGTCAGGTCTTAGCTCAGCGTTGTAACATAAAAATATATATTTATATTTTTTTTATATCTAGATAAAAATACATTTACCTATCTTTTATCTTTATCTGGATATTTTTTTTTAGTTTCGGAACACCGTTATTTTATGATGTAGAGTGCGTGTTGTATAGTAAATACTCGTATAATATATAATAAAAAGAAATTACCAGATATAATGGTTTTTTGGACGCTTTCGAATCGATTTTTCCGTAGTTCATACAGTGTGTAATTTATCTAAATAATAGGCACACGTGTATACTCCTCAAACATCAATTTTTGAATCGATTTTATTAAACGAAAAAAAAAATGGTAGATAGGTTATAAAGAATATATTGTTTTTACAGCCCCTATACAATATATAATAGCGTGTAGAAGTAAGTACTGTTTACGATGGATAAAACAAAAACACTTATACAATTCAGCAGAAACGTTGTTTTTTTCAAACAATACTCGCAACGACAATTGTATGGTTATAGTTAGGTAAAATTTAAACTAAACTATAGTAGGTATATTCTAAATGAATTTTTACCGTTTTGATGTAATATAATTATATTATTGCGTTTTATTCGTTAACCATCCGCGAGTCGGGTAAAATATATTGTAGATTGGCGAGAAAAAACAGTTTTTTCGTTTAAAACGTGTTTTATCGTTTCGGTCAGTTTTTCACATTAATTATTTATACGATTTAATACATTGCGATATTTATTTGTAAAATAATTCTTGTTTTTATTCGCCCCGTCGTGAGCATAATATTATTATCCATTTCAAATGAAGTCGGATTAATGAAATTATACAACGGCCCAGGACCGATCAATGTTCTACATATGGGGCCCAGACTTAAAAGTTAAAAAAAAAGGCAGGAAATATTTCAAAGTTAAACGCCTTGGTCTAAAATTATAGTAATTTCCTAACTGCGGTCTTTGTGGGCCTGAAATTGTAACGATCCACGGGACTACTGATTTTTTCTGCCTTTTTAGATTTGATAGCAGCGAGAAATTGAAATTTAAAATGCTTCTAATTTTTGTCTGTACAAAGTAATTTATCATTTTACAAAATTGTTACGAGTTTGATCAAAATTTAAATTTTTAATTGTAAATATTTAATGACTCAATAATTTGTAGATTTTTGACCAGCGAAAAAACTTTCGAAGATAATTCTTTTCCCAAAAAAAGAAACTTGACAATATTTCAAGTATAAACAACTTAAAAATACTTGAAAAATATTGGCGTTTGGTAAATGCAAACCTGAGTACTGATCATTAAAAATTACAGGTTTTACTTTACAAAATTATAATAAAATTGATTTTGACAAACATCGGTGACGTGTTTTGTAGATATTTTGGGTTTTAAAGCGGGTTTTTTTCTCAATATTAGGGTAAAAGTTCAAGGAATTTCAAGAGACCACTTTCCCTGTACAAAATCCTACAAGGAAGCACTTACGAAGTTTTTGAACTGAGATTCGCTAGTATTTTTTTCTTCGAAAACTTCACCGTCGAGAAAAAAAAAATGTTAAAACAGCACACATCTATGTAATCCATTCCTCGCTCTGTTCAAAATTTAAATTGGTTTATTTTATACATTATACTCCCTCCCCTACCCCTACCTATCGTAATTCGGCCCGGATCTCAAAGATAAAAAAACACTTTTTCTCCGTCTAATCAATGCCGGAGAAAAAAATAACCAACGAAAATCATTAGCCGAATTCAGTATGAGGACCTCCGTATTGAAATATAAATGTCCGTCCGTTCGCGGAAACTGTCGTAGAGAATTTACGGAACTGTTATTGTAAAGGGTACATCGGAATAAAATAATATTGTCTACATTAAAACTCACGTCTAAGGAAACAATAATATAATTTCAGCGGATTTTGGCGGAGTATCTTGACATCATTATTAAATTATTGTTACACTACTCAAACCCTACTCAAACGAAAAAATAACCGCGAAATGGGTTTATGAGGTTTCAGTCGTAAAACACTCTTTTTTGATTGGCTAACCTTATCACTGTAGGTACATTTTGATCGTGTGTCTACCGATGAGACGTTACTAGTTAATCATTTTGGTACAAGTATAATATTCGGCCTACGGCCGCGTTCACACGGTCGAAACGTTTATCGTGCGATCAGTAACACATATTTGGAATTTTTTCAAGGTGTAGGGGGCTATCGAACATAGAAATTGTCGATCAAATAACTATAAGTATCAGAAATATTATTCTTCGATTATTTACTATTCAAGTATTATTCTAATCTCCTTAGTACTATTGTTGTTCGGATATAGGTTTCGTTTTAAACAAGACAACTTATACGTTTTGAGTTTATTAGCCAATATATTTTTAATTTATTCGTTTAAAAATTAAAGCAATTAGAATTTCGAAACAAAAAAAAAAAAAAAATCGTCACACGAACTATAGATCTATAGATTCTTAGCAAAAAAGGTTAAAGGCAGAGACGTATCTCCCTATAATCTCATCTCTTAAATACGCCTCCGGTGCGATAAGTGCAGCCAATGGATTCATCTTAACAGCGTTATTTATTCATTCTGTATCGTCGTAAAAAGCTATAATCCAACAAATTCAATTTCACACTACACGATCATGTCCTGGACCCCCGGTGTTTTAGGCGTATAAATACGCAAACAGTAAAACATATAATAAGAGGCTGCTGGAACACACGGAGAGACAATACGCCAAGTGATCGTGGCAAAGTCGTCCCCTCGCGTGTATTGCAAATTCAGCTCTGGTGAGTTCAATTTAAAAATCGCGTTTCCGTTTACGACTTCTGCTGCTACTGCTGCTGCTGCTGCTTCTGCTTCTGCTACTGCTACACGTATAATATTATATATGTGTATATATAGGGTGGGACAACCTTTAAATCATTTCGCGGGGACAGTCGGAAGGAACAGTCGCTGAAAACCACCCGGCCGGGTACATTAAAATAATAATAATATCAGTTATATCAGTTGTGCATAGTGTGTATCACAGTAGCGAAATAGCCCGTCGCCTCCTGGGCGAACGCCAAGCGCAAGTGTCGCGCAACCCGAGTAACATCTGTGTCAACAAAAACGGGCGAATGTGCTCGGGGATCAAGGTCAAGGATTACTGCGGCGGTCGGTGGACCCGAGGTGGGTGGGAACGGGGTCGGTGGGTGAAAACGGGCAAAGATGCGAACGATAAAGAATCGTACTTACGATATTGCAATATATTATTGTATAATACCTTTTTATACGAGAGTATATATTATATAGTATTATAATACAATAATATCGTACAATGTATATGATCGAAATTAATTTACGACTATCCCGGTCCGCCGATTCCCGCGCCACGGCGAAATTAAATGAATAATGCAGTCCCCTCGACCCGCGCCTACCCTCTCCCGCACATCGGCCCCGTCTCGTCGTCGTCGTCGTCGTCGCCGCCGCCGCGAGTGTACGGCGGTGGGCGCAAAAAAAAAAAAAAAACCCTCGGGATTATTATAGAGGAGGAAACGGCGGCGTTATGGTTCCCAAGGGCTCTTTGTCTCTGGGATTAAATTTTTTCCCGACTATATACCTCTTGATTTTTCTCCTTTTTTTTTTTTTTTCCCCCCGGTTTTTTTTTTTTTCATACTGGAAATCCAATCTACTGGCGCGCGCTTGCGCGATAGGGCTATACGTATACACGGGGCGATGTATATATTTATAATAACGTCTCCGATATAATTAAATAATCCCTTAACGCGATTCCGGGAGCCCCTTTAATAACCTACTTTGCCTTATAGTAAACGTATATATATACCTACGTGTAATATATTTATAATAATACGTATATTGTATGTACAAGGGATGTACGTGTATAATATCAACTTACGCGTCCGTTTCATATTATACGTACATAATATATACATATATATATATATATATATATGTAGGTAGATGTATATAACTACGTAGGTAAAGTAACTGTTTTACATTTTTATAGTATAGCCGGTCTTATCTTTTATACGTACATATATACGGTTATTTTTTTTAATCATAACCAATTTCCCGCCTTTTCCGGGACCCCGCCCCGATTTTCCCAAAGACGAAGCCTATTTTCCGCGTATTGTCGTCCTTTGAAATTGTAAAAATACAGTTTAGTTAATTGGTTTTTCTTTCCGCGATATTCAAATGTATACACCTAGCGTTTCGGGAAATTGGTTGTAAAGAAAAAAAAAAAAAACCAAATATAAAACGCATTCCGGCAGTCGCACAATAATAAAATACACGCGTATATTATTACGCTATAGCGAAGTCGGGGCAAGTCAAACGTTGTGACGCCGCGCACATCCCGATTTTAGAAGTAAAAAATGTCTACCCCGAACGCGAAAATCTTATTCGAATATTATAAACTTTCACGGATACTTACGCCTATACTCGTATAGTTTACATTGTAACGTCTTTTCGCCTGATTCCCTACACAGTATATTCTTTACGTATACGTATTTAAATATTTTAAAATATTTGTATATTTTTTTTATTGCGTTTCGACCTCGGCGACGTTGTTTGTTTATACGACGACGATATCACACTCCGCCACCTACGTCCGAGATAAATAAAAACCGCGTTCACGTTAACCCCCACAAAACAAGACAAACAAAAAATTATAATAATAATAATATTAAAATCTCCTAACCGGCCGATAGCGACTCCGCTGCATGTGTAAACCGTTCGAATAAAATTGAAATTCGGTCGGGTCGCGCAGCAGTAAATATTCTACACAATACGACGTGTATTCGTTTAAAAGACGCTGCGTATATTCAACAATAAAAACATTTATGTGACGACGGCGTTGTGCAGTGACAACAAATAAACAAACACGACAATATTGTCTATACAGAAAAAAAAACCGTAAAAAAAATAAGTATAAAATAACTTAATTATTCTATAGTTTATGTTTGGTTTTCGGAGAGATTTTTTTTTTTTGTTATTGTTTTGATATAATATTATTATACACTGTAGTCCGTGATAAGAGTCAAACTATCGTCCGAAATAATGTTTACTAAACGAATTCCGTCATCGTGTAAAAAAAAAAAAAATCTCGCCACTGTATTGAAATATAAGGTTCACTCTACTAGGGGCCTTTTTTTTTCTCTGTCCGTTTTTATAAAGAAGAGTATTTTTCTGCGCCTTAACCGGATCATTTTTTTTTAATGTTTTAATGATTTTTACGCGCGTTTCTTTATTTCCCTCGATTTTTGCCATTAATAACTTATTAAGAAAATTTAAAAAAATTATATTCGTTAAAATGTATAATGGGTCCCTTGCCGTAAACTCGGCAGAGTCGCAATATTTTTAAAATTATTCGCAATGCCTTTGTTGCTGTATTCCAGTGTTTCTTAATCTTTTTTTTACTGCGGTGACTCCCAAATGAATATTACATTTTTTTTAGCGACCGTTAAAAACATATTTTATACATATAAAAATAAATACTAATAGGCTAACGATGCTTATGACACGATGCTATTGCGGTTTCCATTTCGAATGACATACTCGTATTACGAATAATATTTAGACGTGATGTGTGAGAGAGAGCAAATTTGCATTCCGATAATAGTCAATTAGAACATTCCGTTTATTATCTCACTTGTTTTTGTCCTCGAAATTAAACTCCACCCTCCAGAACGCGTTTTCATGCTGAATGTTCCGTCTAGATGTACAAGTCTACGCTTACGATGGAGGAAAACTGCAATATTATCTCACGCGGGAGACAAACAGAAAAAACAATACTCTTGATGTAGAAGCTAAGTAGCTCTTAAAACATAAAATGCTATACCGTAATTTTACAATATTTATTCGTACCGACCATGTAATCCTACTAGATACACAGAACAGAAACAGTCGTTTCTCTCCCCGGCGGACGATGTGCGTAATTTAACGAACTTGAAAATAACGTTATATCCAACTTTATAAGTTAACCTAATTATTATAATGTGATGAGAAACTCCGTTCCCGTGCACATCTCGCACCCCGGAGACTAATTTTCGACCAGGGGCGGTATTGTTTATAATAACATACGATATGTGATGTGTGTAGTCATATATTTTATCGCGCGCGTTCCGTCGTAGTGCGGTTATCTGCAGCGAAATATCAACAACGATTTTGTTCCACCTCGCGACTTTGCGACGCGATTATAACATAATATGTATTATTATCTTATCTCGTCCACGAAAACTCGAAAACTCCGCGGTTAAAAGTATACCTAGTTGTTGTAGGTATTTATATTATGTCTGGAAAATCGAGTTTTATAACAAGTTTTAACGCGCTGCGGAGTTGTAGATAAATAGATATACCTACACATATTATGGCGGCAGCGATCTCGCGAGTGTGCCGACAAATTTGTCCACTTTAAAAGCATTTACGTGTAAAAATATTATTATAGGCATAGATAGGTACGTGGAATCCGGAAGAAACTCGGATAAAAATAATACTCAGCACGGTCGGTTCGCTATGCTATTATATAATAATAATAATAATAATAATATAATGCGTGATCCGGATTACCGTGGCGGATAAGTTTGTGTGTTGCAGACGCGATGGTGGGTATCGGACGTTAAAAAGCTGCATTGTCTTGCGTAAACCATTTTTGTACCAAGCTCGCGATTCTTTCAGAGGCAAAAATGTTTAGGTGAATATAGTGGCTGAAAGTTGAACTACGGGGTGAGTGAGTTGTTTGCAGATTTTACTGGTCGGTTTCTTTTGAAACTGTTCAGAACGCCTCGTCGCTTAGAGATATTTTGAATATGCAGGGTGAAGATTGGCCATTGAATCTTGAAGCTTGAAAGTAATTCCCAACGGTTAATAAATATTATAATATATTTAACCATGTTGGGTATCTAATACTTATAATGCCCTGTAATACCTGCAGTTCCCTTAAGTCATCAAAACTTAACCATACATGTTTTTTAAACATTTGTTTCTAAAATATTCTGTATACTTTCCGCAAAGTATTTAAGTTAAATAAATACATATTATTATTATTATAATATTTAATCCGATTACCATTAAAAACCGGACATACTTCGCACGTGGGTTCAGCCACAGTTGTGGGTGGTAAGTTGGGAAAGTAGAAAAGAGACGGGAATTTAATCTATACCTGTAAGTAACGATAATCCATTGCTAACGAAAAAAAAATGATTCTGAGCGGAATTCATTTGATGAATATGAAGTATTTGTCAACAATATATATGCCATATTACGGTAAAATGATATGCAACAATGTGCGTTTCTATGACAACGATAATTATTTAAAAACATATTAAAATAGTAAAAACTCAATAATAAAAATTAAATTAAAATTGTTGTCAGTGGCAACCTTATTTTTAGCCTTTCATTATTTTTTATCCTAAAGAACTAGATTTTCTTCATTATCTCAAATACTGATGAAAATTTCAAAAAATGACATTTCTAAATACCACCCAGAGAACTTTTTCTTTCAAATAAAAAAATAAACATCATTGTAAAACCGATACATTTATCGCTCCGTTTAGAATCTAAAAGTAATTTACCCAAGTCTTTCTTTAACATAACTAACCAGTTGTACTATTTATAATACGAGTATATTGTATGTGTAATATCAGGCATATTTATGGTATTCACCAATAAACGATAATGTCATATTATTATCTTTTAGGTCTTCAAACTTGCAGTATGATACTGGAAAATTTTAGTAAGAGTGACTCTAGCCTCTCTTCAAATTTAAGCATCTCGAATATATGCTTATACATAAATAAATTGTATTTTATAGGTTGTAAACGAGTATTATTGAGTATTATATATATTTCTGATTTTTTTTTTTTTTTTTTTGGTTACCTATACTCGTGCTGCCTGTTTATATATTTTTGTCAAAAACGTTTTCGCTTCGCCAAACGTCCGTTCGATTATAATAATAATATGTTTGTGCGACCGCACCCTTATCCTTAACCAAATTCAATATACCTATACAAGTAGATGCGTCCAATTTGTGCGCTCTTCCGCGACGCAGTAGTTTAAAATATAAAATAGCGTTTTGCGATTATAGCGCGGGTGAATAGATTTTCATTTTTTTTTTTTACCCGCGGGGGGTAAGCTTAGTCTTGGGTTTAATACTATGGGACTCGACGGCCGCCAAAAATTGTCCTTAAAAAGCCTGCCCTCGACGGAATTGAATTTTGAAATATATTTTTATCGGACGATCGCCGAGAGCTTTGTATAAACCGGCGTGCGTAGCCGACGGCGGCGGTGGCGGCGCGGGTAGAATCTGCATAGGTATTGTGTTTACGAAAACCAATCCCCGACGACAACGTTATAATAAATATTAAGATTTAATAAAAAAAACTAAGTATTTTTTTTTCTCGGGGTTTTGAATAAGTATTTTAGAACGCACGCGAGCCCTGTAGCGCAATACTAAATTCAAACCTGAATGAGCGAGTTCAACATTTACTTGCTCGTCTGCTCCGAGTTTAAAATATATGACCGAACTAAGTTAATTGAGTTCATGTATTTTGATTATTGAAGCAAGCTCATACTATTACACAATTAACTCGAAATTTTCCTTTTCATCGACCATTTCAGGTTTTATATTGAAAATTCAGGAAAATGATTTAAGCAAATTTATTAGACATATACAGAGACATAACAAATTTTACTATTTTAATAGAGATATTATAAATAAATAGTACATAATTTATACTTTATAATGTATTTTATATTTTTTAATAAAATTTTTTAACCTACACTTAGAATATTAGAAAAAAATCAGTAGTAAAATTAACTTTTAATAATGGATTTTAGTTGAGTTGAGAAAAAAAAATGGACTATAGTTTGTGAACTTGTTCGATTTTATGCCTATGAATTAAATCGTGGACGAATTTATGTATTTTATATTTATTCCGAGTTCATCAGCGGATTCAATTGTGTGCGGAAGGCAATAGGGTTATTACTAATTAAAAATAAAATTAAAAATCATCGCATGGAATTTCACAAATATAAATAAAGCGATCTTTAACTGAGGGAATCATATTGATTTCCAATGCAGAATACAAAACTAAACTGTTACAATCATTATGACAATGACAATGATTAAAACGTGTAGGTTAAATGACTGATTGCGACTTGACCGTGAGTCCACAGTCCGTTTTGTGTTTTTTCATGTTTTTTTTTTTTATATAGTTTTAAAACAACTCTTTGTCAAAAACTGTTTGTTTTACCTGTATTATTATATATCGTTATTATTTTGGACGTTTGCATAGTTAATCGCGTAAATGCAAGTTAAATATTTAAGTGTAAAGTATCAGCCATACTATCTTTATAAAAATAAGCTTCGATGTTACAACTCATTATATTATATAACTGATTATAATAACAATGATTACAAAAAACATAAAAAATATTAGTAGACACTGTCCTGCTATGGGATAAGACGAAATACAATGGCGTTGGATAAATTGCATTTACCCCCCCCCAGACTCATTTGAATAACTCCTGGAGGATCCCGCCTCTGGCCAATGCGTTAACAATAATGTACGAATTATTTTACCTCAACCGCCGCGACAAATCGATAAAAATCAACCGAATCGGGCGTCTATGTTGTTATGATTTACTACAGCTCGTAAAATCGGTATTAAAAAACCGAGCGTAGGCCGTTTCTGCGACGGTTTACCGACACGACGCACGAAAACAATTAATTCGGTAGGTACCAATTTTTAATATTATGTATATATGTATGAAAACCAGAAAGCGTATATTTGAGTATTTATATATTGTTGCTCGGAGGCCACGTGCACTGTATATAATATTATAATAAGCTGCTGGCGAAAACGTTATTATTGTTGTCTGTCGTCTATATATATTTAAAAAAAAAACCATGTAGGTCTAACGTAACAACGTATTACAATAATAATAATAAAAAAAATATGTTCCCGAAGTGTTAACCTGCAACAACGGATGCATAATTTATATTATTGTGAGTATGAGCTGTTCGGTAGGTATTTTCAGTGCTCGAATTGGAGAAAACGTATATGAGACCTCTAAAACTAAAAATATTCTCCCTTGAAATTATTGAACCAAACTTAGATTTAGATTACATTTTTCGTTTAGATATCACGCTGGGTAAACGTGAAATAGAGAAAAATAATATAATAACGATAAGAATTTAAGCCTTCGAACGAAAATAATATTAATTTGTTTAGAATTTAATATTAAAGTACACGGCCTTAGAGGATAAGGTCGTACCTCTTCCCCTCCAACAGCCCAATGGTAATTTCCCGCTTATAGTTGGGCGAAAACGTTTAAAATTTCCACTGCATTTATAAAGAGCGCTGCTGGCCAGACGTTAGGAATTCGTAGTATAATAATTTCAAGCGCCCACGCTCATATTCGTGCGCCACTGCCACCACTGTTCTCGCGACCCACGGATCATCGTTATTTAATACTATTTAAACATAACATTAAAAACGTACAACAATAGCAGCTCTCAATTTAAAATGGCGGTATTTTAAACAGATTTTGCTAATTAAGTGGGACACGGATAAGGATGAGTCATCCGACCTTATCTTTAGGCACACCGAAAGTACCATTATCAGCGTCACCGTGCGTACGCCCATGTTCACATTACCGATGGGAAACATCCGGATTTGTCGAAGTTCGATAACCAGGATCTAGGAATCCAAAATCGGAAAATGTATTTGAAATCGTTATTTTGGATTTTGGATTCGTTTAGGCATATTTCATCCGACTCAAAAACTAACCATTACATCTTCCGAAAATGGAATTCACTTGTTTTTAAGTCCGAAATCCGGATTTTACGGATTATCCGCATATTCGCGTAGCAACACTAATTCGCATATTATGCACACACTCTGGCATCGAATAGTGGGGAATATATTCGATACACGAAGGCGTCTGGTAATAGAAGACGAATATAACTAATTTGAAAAAAAATTTATAATTGCGAACAACCTTTGTATAGCGCACAATACAAAAATGACGGACATACTTCGCTCGTGGGTCGGCCACTGTTGTGTGTGAGAATTTGGGAATGCAGAGCAGAAATTTAATGTATATCTGTACGAAACGATTAACCATTGATAACGAAAAACGATTCTGAACGGAGTTCGGTTATTAGTGTTGCTTATCCGGCCATATATATATATCATATTGTAGTAAAATTACATCTGTATACCTCATATACATTATATTATCGTTAATAATATTCGTTTGATGCGTCGTACCTGTTTTCCCGTTTTCCCTACGTTATTTCGCGGTTTTTCCCGTTTGTTGAGAAAACTTCTGCAGATAAACAGTGCCTCCCCGGTCAGATTTCCTTTCGGGAAAATATCGCTACCACCGTTGCGGATCGGAACGAAACCGCCGGTATACGAATAGTTGTCCGCGGAAAGAAAAAAAATCACTGTAAACCCCGCGGATACGTTCCTACAACAGCTCCGCTGAGAATCGAAAACAAAAAAAAACAATAAAAAAAAAATATATCGAAAAAACCCCCTTCCGGGGACCGCCGAGTGCGGCCGCGGCCGTCACGCGAACGGCGCGTCCGGCCGTTTATAAAATACGTATTTGGCGCCGCCGCAGTTGTGCGGAACAATAAATAATTATTATTAAAAATGCGCCACAACAAAAACGTTATTTATGATGATTGAACCGCGCGTTGTTACCGCTGCGGTATCGCGATCGGCGCGATCGTTTTCGCGTGGGATTCGGACGCGCGAAAAATAAAATACGTATATATGCGCGCGTAATGTCCGCGCGAGACGTTTTGAATACAATAATAATAACAATTATTATTATTATTATTATTGTTATTATAATTGTCGTTGACGGCGGCGGCGAATAAGAATACCGGGAAAAGGAAAAAAAAAAAAGAAAAGAACGTACGCACAACATGCCGATTGGAAGTAAATCCGCGTGTATATTCCGGACGACACCGCCGTTATTCGTCGGCGTGGGCGGGACGATTGTCGCGCCGACGATATATTTTATAACGGCGACGATATTGTGTTTGTGTGTGTGACTTTTTTTAATTTTTTTTTTTTTTTTTTACCACACGAACAGAAAAAAAACCCCACGTATATTATATGCGTTATTAAAAAAAAAAAAAAATCCCCGGGCGCATAAAATAATAATAATATATCGCGCGCGCGTACAGTGTACAAGTATGGGCGGTATACGCTGCGAATTTATAATATTATTATATTATTCCGTTTCCGATACGGTATCTATCGTCTCGATTCGCACTGTCCTTCCACAACAGAAAAACAAAAAAAAAAAAAAAATACAAAAAATTATCGTTTTTGTCAGCTAAAAACGTTTTATTCGTTTATCGCATTATATATTATTATTCATGGTATACGTACGTCGCATTATTAATCGCGCATTACTAATACGTATTCGTATGATTATTTCGATGGACCGGAAATCGTTGTGTACGAAAAAAAAAAAAAACAATATTTATATATATTCCCTGTGTCGCGTCGAATAATATTATTGAAAAAAAAAACAACATTTACATGCGCGTTATAGGAAAAATGTAAATGTTCTGGGATTTATTAAATTATTAATCCGTGATGAGCTGCTAGACGAATACTTTACTTGGGTGTTTTCTTTTTTTTTTTGTATGAAGGTTTTACTACGGTGTAGTTTTTGCTGTGTACGTGCATCTCGGAAATCTCGCTCCGATCAAAAATCGTATTGGAACTTTCTCGTGCGTTGGGTCGGAAGCTAATTTTTTATTTTCCCTGTAGTTTTCTCAGTAATAATGGAAAAAACTTGATTTCTGGGATTACCTTACTGGTAAACAAACACGACTAATTAATACTCCGCGCAAAATCGTTTTTTATTAGCGATCGCCGACTACAGACACAAATTAAATTATTCATCTACACATATCCTCGTTTCCGACTTCTCTCGTAAAACAGTGGCACACCCATCAGCACGTATCAGGCTGTTTTCTTAGTTTTCTTAGTTTCACTACGATGTAGTTTTTCGTCTCACAGAATACAATTTTCGCTTAGATTTTTTATCCCACTGTGCCTCGGAATTATATTTAATTAAAATTACCGATATCAAATGTCACAGCGATAGATCGGTTATATTTTTGTTGATTTAGAGCGAAGAAAAAATCACGGCCAACATTGCTCCACTCGGAATCATTGTTCGATTGCAATAATTTATCATTGCTTTCATCATATAAATTGAATTACTTAAGGTTAAACTTTCCCGACTTCACACCTGTGTCCCACTCATACGCGGTGCGTCCGGCTTTTTGTTTTTAAAAGATGACCTTTTCGTGTCATACATTTTATGATAATATTAATCATTTATATACATTTCTACTATGGCGCGTTCATGAATGTATAATATTTGTTTGGGATTTTTAAATTTTCGTTTTATTTTCCCGTTTGAATAATATTCGTATAATTTCGTTTTTTTTTATTTTTTTATTTTTTTTTTAACAATTCCTTCATCACATGTTTTTATTTTTTTTTTTTTTTTTTTACGAGGACTACACAATGCGTCTATTTACGTACGGCTGCTGTTAAAAAATAAAAAAAACACATTCGTATTCAATAGTATATTATGCATATTATATTGGTAATTTAAAATGCATTGTCGCGTGTGTATATTTAGATGATCTGTTCTGTGATGCACTGCTGCGAACAACTGCAGCAGGAACCCTGATTTACGAGGACAAAATACTTTATGTTTATAATGTGTATATAGGTGTTGTGTAGCATAGGCACCATTTCGTATTCCATCCGAAAAGTTTCCGAACATCCTATTTTATTTTTTTAATATTATTATAATCACATGCTATTTAATGTTTGTCGTAGGCGTTTAAGAATATATAATTACCGGTTTAGTGGTGTTTCTTTTCGGAAACGTCGAGGTTTGTACGGTTTTTGGTATTGAAACATGATATCATATATTGTATCCATTTATGTTTCTCATGTTGATCTCGTCGTTCCCGATAGGCGCCTATTATTATTGTTTTCACGGTGTTAAAAAACGAAACGGAACCCGGTATCCTTATTCTTACATTATTCTAGTTTTCGATCTTTCGCGGTTGGTCAGGTGCAGCTGCCCGCGCATCTCTGTTAAAATTCAAATCCTTCGGCCTTCCGTAACGTCTTCGTGTCCTTAAGAATTCGTGGTACAACTTTCTCTTACAATTCAACTTTTTTTTACGCAACCTTCGAATCATTCGATCACCGATTTCAACTAACAATCGTGACGCGACACGCGATCTATTACATTGTATCCCTCCTGATATTTATAATTCGGCAAAGTTGCCTTTTCCCCTCACGTCTTCGTGAAACTTTGTCGTTTGTTTATGTGCCTCACCACGCAAACGCTCGAGCATTTTATACGGAAACATTACATTTAAAAACTCGGTACGATTACCTTCCGAAAGTTTTTCCTCGCGTACAACGTTTGGTACAAATAAGTTAATAAGTTAATAAGTTTTATCGCAAACAATATTATCGGCTTTAAATGTATTTCGGGGCATTTTATCACCGGCCTTCAAAGCGCTGCACGTCGTAATAAATTATTTATATCATTATTTCCGAAATATTGTGTACAGATATAATTGAAAAATATCCCGAGTATCGGTATAGTTACCTATACCGTCATATATAAATAATAAGGGAGTTTTACAAGACCCGCTGCATGAGGGTTCTCGCTTATACGTTATAGGTATATTATATGAAAACGTCTTATGATAAAATTGCTATAAAGTTAAGCTTCTTTGTTAGAGCCGGTGGTAGCCTGACGGCGGTGTATCTGTGTATTATAGAGATATTGAAAAATGTCATGTCAACGATATTGATTAAATAATTTTTGCGATGAAGTACATATAAGTCACGATATAATCTTCTTTTTTACCCACACCCTCGGGTATACATATATAATACATCATCGTATCGTAGTCTATATAATATAATATAATATATATATATATGTATACTCCTCTGAGGGGTTACATTGGATACCTATGAAATAAAAACGAAAAACGTAATCTAGTATAAGTTTCATAAATAAAATTGATTACCGTATTAATAGTTTATTATCGTCACGAGCATCGTGATGCGTGCTCAGCGAATAACGTCATCGTCGTCATCAGTGGCGTGCCCGGGCATTTTCAACGGGAGGGGTTGTAGTAAATAATCACCCTGATTCGTGAATAAATCGTAAATCGTCTTTCATGGTATATCTAACCCCAGTGACGTATACATAATTTTTATGTGTAGAGGGGCAGGTTTGTGGAGAAAACCTAGCCTGTGTACGAAAATAGATATTTTTAGTAGTTTATACTGCCCCTCCCCCAAAAAAAAAAAAAATAAAGTAATTTCTGGCGAGACCCAAACACTCAAATTCAAATTATTTAGGGCTAATTATGCTTAAGTTAGGTTAAATTTAAAATATTATTGTAACACTGCCACAGAGTTATTCTTTTATAATATATCTTTTATTATTATGTTATTCTATGGTATAGTTGAGTGATATTCGTTACTATCACTAATCGTTAAATCCACATTCCGATATTTACTCATCCGATTAAATATAGTGTATGTAATCCGTTTAATTACTGAAGATGCTTACTAAGATCACTTACAAACGCGATTTATAAATCTATAAAAAAAAAAAAAGCCATTGGGGTAGATGAGACCCCCCACATACTTTCATGGATACGCCACTGTTTAATCCGGAAATAGTGTGCATTTTAAAGCCGGATCCGAAAAAATAAATGCGTCTTCTTGAAAATTAAGTTTTTTTCATAGCGTTCGCCCGAAATACATAATTTCAAGATAAGATAATTATTCTTGCGCGTACTATATTATATATCATATACTATATAATATATAGATATGCATAGATAAGATTATCAAATAAACACCGGTACCGATGTATTTTTCAAGCCAACGGATAGCTGGGAGGGTAACCTTTAATCTCCCCCGCCGACCCCTGTGCATAACGTTGATCGCCGTCAAATAACACGTCCGTCGTTTTATTCTAAGATTATAATTGTATTATTTTATTTAATCCAAGCACTTCTACCGGGAGGTCTTATCAATCCGTTCTCCC
This sequence comes from Cinara cedri, assembly GCA_902439185.1. Classification (NCBI taxonomy): domain Eukaryota; kingdom Metazoa; phylum Arthropoda; class Insecta; order Hemiptera; family Aphididae; genus Cinara; species Cinara cedri. The sequence continues at coordinate 1,049,496 of CABPRJ010001905.1, read as the reverse complement.
TGTGCATTTATGATTTAAGCGTATTGTTCTTACATAGAAACAGATCGTTAAAAAAATGTATATATGTATAAATCGTTCGAAAAATAAAATTAAACGTCTCGACCGGGATTTTCGTGGATGTGTCATAACAGCGTTGTATACGAGTACACCTATAAATATGCACTTACTTATGGGAGGTTTTTTTTTTTTTTACGACGCACGTCCCCGAAATTAAACAAAACTTATTTAGTTTTATCGCCGCTGTTTTACGTTATTTTCAAAACGATACGAGCGAGCAGACCGCAGAACTTAATAATGCAACATATTATTCGGTTTAATAATATATTATAACCCTTGGCTGCTGCTGCTGCTACTGCAGAATTAAAACCGTCGAGGAAAACTGTATATGCGCGTACGGCTCGTATATTAAACGAAACGCGTATAAAAACGTTTTGGCCGTGTCGTATATTATTACTATAATATACTCGCGCACATAAAACGATATGCGTATATAATATACGCTCCGAACTCGAGATTTCACGATATTATATACACACATATATATATATATATATAAATACATAGTCCGGATTAGAATAGTATGATTTCCCCACCCCCCCTCCCTCCCCTCCCACACTTCTTGGCTTTAATAATATTGTTCCTTGGCATTTTATAGTTATACGCTTACGTTCATTGCATCCCGAACGAGATCCGCGTACAATAGGAAACGATAGGTGCCTACCGAAAAAAAAAAAAAATGATAATAACAATTTTATTTATGATAATATTCGTGGGCTGCGCATCTATATAGTGGTGTTTTCGACGTACTCGGCACGCGATTATCTCGATATTTATTCTTTCGCCGGCGTGTTCGATACATACCCGCAGATCGGTTTAAAAAAAAAAAAGAAAGAAAACCACGAAAATTATTTCCCTCGAGTCGACTTTTGCCGCCGCAGTTTTTCGAGTCGTCCGCGTGTATACAAATCGACTTTCGCGTCTTTTATGTTATTATATTACTATTTGACTTGTGTAATTTGTTCTTCTCGTAGCTTGCTGCTCTTTCTTCTATACACATATAAGAATAGAATATGATGCTGTATGTATATATATATATATATATATATATATGATGGAGTCAGACGAGTAGGAGGTGTATCCCGAAACTTTGTTCAGAAAAGTTCTTTTTTTCTGTCAATGTACTCTATGTCCCCCAACATTATTATATTCGTACGTTGTTTGTTTTATTCCCCTTTCTGAGTGCAGGCCGTAAAGCGGCTGCTCGTTTTTTTTTTTTTTTTTTTCATTTATCTATTTAACGTATTTCTGGTGCCTTATTATTATTTTTTTGTTGTTGTTTTTCGCACGGCCTTTCCCGGGTTCCTCCGAAGATCTTCACGGTTTCTGATCTTCATTATCTTAGCTTGCCATGTGTATACAATTTATCATTAGCCTATTTTGAACCATTTTGCTATTAGAAAATCTTAAATGCTGGTTCCATATATTGCACAGCCTCTTCGCGTTCCGCTACTAGTTGTAGGGTATATACCAATCCATATTATATTTTTCTGTGTTTTTCTGGATATTTTACTGTTCTATAGGGTATCTACCCTGCAGAATTGTTTCGTGATTATTATAATATTCTGTGTATTTTTCTTACAAGAATTCCCAAAACAATGGTCGTCGTCAGCGGCGACGGAATACAAACGCATACGATGTTCTATAATAATATTGTTTTTCTTTTTCTTTTTGAGCCAGTTGCACAGTCGATTCGCATTCGCTTGTCCAATGATTCCCAACTAGTGGTCTGTGGACTACCGATAGCCCGTGGGCTTGTTATAATAAAAATATATGGACGTACTTCGCAAGACGGGTGGGTGGGCTACTGTTGTAGGGCAAAAGTTGAGAAGATAGGATATAAAGAGGAATTTAATTTATATTTGTACTCAACGATAAACTATTGCTAAAAAAAAAAAAAAAAAAACGATTAGAAGTAAAGTTCGATTCTACATACGATGTTCGTCAAAATTTGATACTAAAATTTGTACATAAAAAAAAATTTTACTTTAAACTCAACTTTTTTTTTTTTTACCACAAAGTACGACTTACAATGGATCTCCTGTTAAATTTGTATGTATCTCTGTCTAATTTAATAACTTATCCACAGAGTAGCTACCGAATACGAATTGCGCAAAAAACTCGCAAAAATTAAAATGTCTATATATAGCTAAAAAATGACACAAATGTTTGGACAATTTTACCACATCTAGAAATGCAAAGATAAGTTTTCTGTACAAATGTTAAAACTCTACAAATATTTTTTGATTAAATTATTAAATTAAATTATTTTTGGTGAAAATATATTGCGCTAATAGCTACAGTTATATTATATGATATTATTATAAAATTGTTGTTTTCGCACTACTGACGATTTCTTGCTCTGCTTCGGTCTCTTTGTGTCGTTTAAAATTCAAACATTTTTTTATTTTTCGTTTTATCGCGCACCAAGAATAACAATAATAAAACAAACCGTTTTTTCGAAATCTCCGTGCCGCGCCAGGCTTTCGAATGTCTTCTGGTGGCGGCGGCGGCGTATTCGGGTCCTCGGGGACCGACCGAGCCGCCGGGAACGGGTGTGGTGGACGGACGTAGACGGGGAATGCGAAGGAATAAAGGGGAGGAGGCGTATAGAGATGAAAGACGATAGAGGGGGAAAACGAAAAAAAAAAAGAACAATACTTTGCCGCCACCGCCGCTGCCGTCGCGGTTGTCGTGTCTGATGTGCACAGAACCCCTTAGTGATGTTCTCCCATATAGCTGCGCTCGCGGTGACAACGAGCCTTGAATACGTAATCCTTACAGTATAATATATATAGGTATCTGGTATATAAATGCGCGTCCGTCAACCGCTCGACTCTATTATAAACACATCAATCGCCGTACACATCATTGTATTCAAATGCGACAATTTTTTTTCTCTCGTCCTTTTTCATTTCCACGTCCCGTTCGTGCGGCGGCGTCTGTATACGTGTTTTCGTGTACGAATTAAAATATGTGTGTATAATAAGAATGGAAAATTACACATAGTTATACGTATATATTTTTTTTTAAAAAACCACTTATCTATACAGTCCTGTGGCCGCAGAGCCGGATACCCTCCCCACGCCACATCACCTAATCCGAAATATTATAATATTATGTTTTCCGTGTATTTTATTATCATATTCGTCATCAACATAATATTGTTGTTATGACGCACACCCTGTATATACAGTTCTGGGCCCCTCGCGCGCGCGAGCACAGACGATGAAGACATAAATAATAATATTGTTATCAATTGTTTTTAAAAGGGTCGAAAAAAATAATATGACTTTGTCATTGCGACGACGACGACCGGTGTATGAATGGTTGAAAAAGTACAAAAACATAACATTATTACAGAATAGATGACGCGTGATAAATTCGTACGTGTTCACGAAAACTCGATTATAAAAAAAAAAAAAAAATTAAAACATTTTTATTTAAGATATTCATCATTGTGTTAAGTGTAACGTCGTCGTCGAGTACAATGCAATTATATATTATATTTTCTTGAAAGAATAAAAAATAAATAATAGAGTCAACCGAAATCTCTCATATATTATAAGAACCGAAAAAACAAATATAATAACAATTATGTACTATACGTGTTCATAAATTATCGCGTTTTACAGAAAACCGAGCAGGATTTTTTTGTTTCTAGTTTTTTACAATATATAATAATAATTAACGTTACGTTGAACATTTTTAAACGCACAGACGCGTTACATAATATGTACAAAAAATAATAATAATAATAAGAAAGGCCATTATACACAACGTTATAATAATGTAAAGTTTAACGTTTTCAAAACGGTTTAAATTATATTCCTTTTTAAATTGTTTACGAGAAAAAAAAATGAATATTACACAACAACGATACATTATAACGTGTATAATTGTAAATTTTCAATTTGAATATTAAAATTCACTTTGGTGTTGTATAATATATTATGCATGGTAACTATATGCTTTAAGTTTTAATAGTGTATGCGTATATACTATTGGTCGCATATAATAAATTACGTATTATATCGTTAAAACAATAATAAAAAAAAAAAACCGTTTCGGTGCTTACAAATACGCTTTTCTCACGTTAAATTCCCCCTCCTATTTCGGTCGAAAAACATATAAAAGATATCTAACGTGTATGTGAAAATATTATAACGTACCGTTCAAATCAATATTTTTTCTCGTTACGAAGCAGAACAATATTATGCTCGCGGTTATGATATTATAATTTCCGGGCCAAGAGTACCAATGGGTTCGTCGTATAGGTCGTACGAAATTGTAAACCGTTGGCCAACGAGTGTAATATTTGAAAATTGCAAGAAAAGAAAAATAAAAAACACTTTTAGGTGTATTATATTGATATCGTTTAGAATATTATCGCCAAAGACAATATTATTCGACGATAGTAATTAGTTAAGTGTAAAATGTAAATCGCCTTCGCGTGTAAAACAACACAAAGGCACAAGAAATTCGCCAGAATAAATCGGTCTGTGGTACTGGTCAGTTTATTCGTTTCCGATTTACGGTTCCGATTTTCATCATCATGATGCAAAATATTTCAACGTTGATTTAACACACCCGTTCAGGTTTTTATAGGAAATCTAAACCGGTTTACTCTAGCGAATTTCTTGATAGACGACTGTATGCCGGTATCGTAAGGGATATTGTGAAATTTGGCTGTCATCATTACTAAGAGGGAAAACAGATTTGATTAGGTGAAACATGAAACATTTGTTTACGCCGTGAGTTTCACCGTAAAGATATCGAAATCGCGGTCTATTTGATAGATAACGAATTTAAAATATCACCCCGTGTATTTATCACGTAATCATGGCATAAACCAAAGGCATACGATAAAAAGATCGACATTTATTGTCGTTTAGAAAGCCAACGTATGTGCGAAAAGACTGCTGGAGACACTTAAGACACAAAATGCGTTTTTACATGACTGGATAAATCAATGACAGAATAAACGACACAATTTACCTCATGATAATTATGTAAAAATACTTATCCACAAAAAACGACAACGATTGAGTTTACGAACACAAATGATCGCATTCGCGAGATATCATTATTTTACTGGTCTAAGGAGTATGTATATACGCAACGTTTAAAGTCTTTGGTGAGGCTGCAAGTGCGCGGTTCGTATCATATTTCGCATTATTTTATGATCATTTCTGGTATATTTATCTATCACAAATAATTCACGGGTTAATCAATACACATTTGCTCTCTTGGTATACGGCTGTAGCCCGGCCGCTCCTCTACTTGTATAGAATCGTCTATCTAAAGTTGTTTTATATATAGGTTATACAGGTACATCTATGATCGAGTAAAATAAAACGATTTTGTTCGATACACATGTATGTATATAATATAATAAGTAATTTAAGTACTTGCGCGGTTTGGCCGATGAAAAACATAATATTTTATTTTATATTAATGGTCGTGGGCCCCGATGACGAGATATTTACGTCCTCGAACTCGAGTTGCGGTCACATAGGTTATAAATATGTTTCGGGTAGCCGGTCCGTATTGGTGGTATGTACGTATATATAGTACATGGCAAATTGACGAGGATAACTGATTAATGGTTCGTTTACGAGAGAGTACTGAAAATCCATTGACCGACCCGAACTTTTATACAATATTATATTATTATTTGATTGATGACGGTGGAAAAGAAAAAAAAAATAATTAACAAACTCCGGAGATGCCAACTGAGTAGTACTATCTGTATAGCGGCTATAATAGAAGCGCGCGGTTACAAATTGAAACACAAAACAGGTGGCATTACCATAAGCACGTGTTGTGTTAGTTGCAGCAGTGCAGTAGGTAACAATGATTTCCGCTCAGACTGTGACGGCAGAAGATCGATTTACGATCGTTTAGTATTCGGTTTAAAAATTAAACGTGATCGTAAAAATGTGTATGTGTTCGCGCGCGCGCGCGCGCGTGTGTGTGTGTATGCTGACGACGACGACGTTAGCGGAAACACGTGAAAAAAAAAAAAAACTAATTTACTAAAAATTAATTTATAATTTACGTTCGACATTTCGAGACGATAATAATAATTGACATCGTTTATTATTATTATTATTATTATTATTATTATTTAGTTTTTTCAATGGCCGCACCTACTTTGAACGAACTGGAAAATAATTATTGTTTTTCGTGTCGTATATTATGTGTATTATATATTATCTAAACTGATTTAAACGGTAGTATAATAATTGCATTGTCAGTGTGTACGGGTAATTTTAAAAACAGGATAGGTTCTTCCCCCGTATACCTACGTTCGGTATAAAATCACAAAAGAACCACGGAACAAAACGTCAAATATTCGCGAGCTTATGTCGGGACTTAATCGAAAATAACCTGCGATTTACCGTGCAAAATAACTTGAGTTGTTCTCCTCTCCCTCTTTGCGAGATGAGGGGGGGAGGAGGAAATTTTCTCGTTTCTTTCGTGGATTTTCGCTTTTCTGTTATAACGGGGAAAGAAACGCCCGCGACCCGAACTATGTGGCCCACGTTGCAAGGAACGTTATTATCAATATTCTTTAAACACGTCATCTACCTGTGTTGCCTTTATTTATGAAAGAAAATCGACACTGCGGTGGGGTATAGTCTCATGACTAAACTCACGACTTGTGATTTACAAAAAAAAAAAAAAAAACCGCCGGTCACCTAGATATAGTTTAGTTCAGTAAGTATATATACGTGTTTAACGTTGATCTATTATTGAATCCGCGCGCGAGAAAACGTGCATCTATTAAATGGAAATTATCGGGTGAATAATTTCCGTTGTCAATATAATAATATACTCGTCAGCGAAAACTCTTTTTCGAAAAGAATAATACGCACGTATTATTTTCACGGTAAAAGGAGCGCGCTCGGGCGACAGACACGTTCGCTCCGGGGGCCGGCACAGCGGTTATAATATACACACATCCACGGCCACGGCAGCCGCCGACACCGACGACCGGTTAATAATGTAAAACGCACGGAAGCGGCTATTAATAATAATAATAAAAAAAACGAATAAAAAAGTGAAAAATAAAAAAATTTCCGGACATTTGAACGTCGCCGGGCTGCGCGACGTGACGCGTAGTGGCGTGTCGTCCTTACGCGTCATGAATCACGAGCACTTGCGCATAATAAAAACGATTAATTTTCGCCGATGGGCGCACGGCACACTGCACCGAAAAACCTTACAATAATATACGTAGTAATATGAGCAACGAAAGGAATTCCTGCATTATCGACCAAAAACAGTCTATGCTAACAGCGCTCCGGTCGAAACTATGTTATTATTTTTTTTTTTTTTTGATTTTTTCTCCGAACGTAATTATTAATTAATATCGTCTTACGGATCGTACGTGTGTAAGGGTAATATTTGACGGTTTTGAGTGTCAATTGACTATACGTTTCTAGTAATTTATTCTAAAAAACCGTTTTCGACACTGAACCTTGTAGAAACGAATTCTAGGAGTGCTATATTGATTATCGTCTTTGCTCAAAAATACCCCTAGAAAGACTCGACTGTCGGATGGGTTTAATAATAAATAGGTATAGTTACAAGATATGACAAGAAACTAAACAAATTGTATTATTCTCATTTCGTTATTTAATTATTTGTACGAGTATCAACGTTTTTTTAGATTCTGGGTGGACCGAGGAATGTATTGGTTTTAGAGTAATGGTTTTTTTTTTCATGTGAACACTTTTTCTACCACAAATTCTCTCCGGCTATCTAGTATAGTGCCTTTTCTGAAAGTAAATGCTCTCTGGGTGGTACTTTAAATGGGTCATTTTTTGAAATTTTCATTAATATTCGAGATAATGAGGAAACCATAGTCTTAAGGTTAAAAAATATTGAAAAATTAAAAATAGGGTTGTCATTGGCAGCCGTTTTTATTAATTTTTTGTTATTATTAAGTTTTTATTAATTTAATCAATCTTTTACCATAATATGATATATACTATGCATTGTATTATTGACAAAGCAACACTATTGACCGAACTCCGCTCAGAATTGTTTTTTCGTTAGCACTGGTTTACCGTTGCTTACAGATATACATTAAATTCCCATCTGTGCCCTGACTTCCCGAATTTCCATCTACACCCATGTGCGAAGTATGTGCGTCCTTTTTTTTTTTTTTTTGTTACATGGAAGAAAACACTGACTGCGATTTTTATTAGAGAGTGGTAGAAATCTCCAAAACTGTCTTACCTACGCCCACGACGCGAGCGAAAACGCATTTAGCCCGCTCTCCCTCGAGTCAATGTCGCTGCACGGTGTCCGGTGCTTTGGTTTTTAACGATTCGATCGCATACATCCGTTCGAGTTCACAACGCGTTTTGTCGCAATAACGATAAATAAATAAATATGTTATTTTTCAAATCGGGTTCCGACCAGAAAACCGTTATCACGCCCGTAGTAAAAAAAAAAAAAAAACGCGACCGAATCGCCGGGCCACCAGAACCGATCATTGCACACAAGGTCGTCGGTCGAATTATTATTATTATTTAAAAATATCGCGCGTTTAGCTGATAGAGCGTAATCGTATAAATATTACGCGCGCGCATATCGCGTCGTAATATAATAATATAACACGGTCGTCGGTGACAATCGTTATCTGAGAGGAGAGTCAACTCATAAAAATAAAAAAAAAAAGCTTAAACAGGAAGCCGAGCCGTGGAGATTTTTTTTTAATATTTTATTATTATTTTTATTTTTTTTTTTTTATCATATTTCTCTATTATCGGAGAGCTCCTCCGTCGCCGTTATTGGTCGCCCGGGATCCCGTGCTAAAAGCCAGGAATCGACCGTTCCCGATTTTATGGTCCATTAAACAAGGCCCGGGATGAGTTGATATTATATTATTACACATATATATATATATACCGCGTCGTCGGTATTACATAACGCGCGTGCGTATATGTGTATATGTGTATATATACGTTTTTTTACCCCTTTTTTTTTTTTTTCGATAATTTTTTTTACGATCGTTACTATATATATATGTATAACGTATATATACACCGCAAGCGGCCAAAGTGCTATGGGTCTTACGACGTATTAATCGTTTTTTATTTCGTGGCGGTCTATAACGCGCGCCGCGCACACATATACATTCCACGCCGAAATAATTTCGTTCGGTTTTTTTTTTCCACTGTACAGTTGTGCCGCTATTATATAGCTGCCGAGTATTTTCTGTTTTTTTTTTTTTTTGTTTTTTACCCGTGTAATTCCGAGAGAATTTCTCTCCGCCGCCGAGGTCTTTTCTTTTTGTCCCCGCAGCGCGCACAAAGGTACGTATACGTAGGTATAACGCGTATACGCGTATATACACGAGAACTGGGTTTTTATTATTATTTTATTTTATTTTTTTATTTTTATTTTTTTTTTTTTAAATAAATGCACCACAGAAGTTCCCGCCTGCAGAACAAGCGCCACCCCGTACGAATCAGCAAAGTATATATATATATATATAAATACTATAGGTTCGAGTGCATTGTATCGGGTCGTTTCAAAGGAACTTTCGGTACACACACACACACAGGCACTCACGCACGCACACGTATACATATATATATATATATATATATATCTATAATATACTGGAATTCAATTCAATCCGTTTCGAGTGTACACGCGACAAAAGAAACTCGTACACAATATAAAACGCGTATAATGTACGCGGATTGAATGAAATAATGACCCGTGTACGGCCCGGGTTATGTTCGCAAAATATTCGCTTCGGTCCCGGGACACTATCGTCGTTTAGCTGCTACGATACCCTGTATATACATTATGGCCTATAATATCAACTACCTATCTGCCGTTTAACTTCCGTAAAATAACGCAAACGCTTCTCACGCATCACGACCTCTGCGTTCCGACATTAGGTTTAAGCCGGCAGCTCAAACCCGCGAAAAATCCACCGCCCATACAAACAGCAAACACGCTTCCAAGCCTCGAAAGTTTGAAAAGGAGCTGTTGTAGAGATCCGCTTTCTCCATAATAATAATAATAATAATAATAATAATGTAGAATAGAAAAATAAAAACCTCCGACTGGGTGTTATTTTGCGATCGTCGATGCATACAAGTCGGTAAATGAGGTTGTTAATTGTATGCTACTTCAGCGTGTAGTCATTTGTACGAACTCTGAGTCAAACTCCAGGAAATCAAATGAGGCTATACAAACCAGCGCCATTCGTATCTTAGCTACGTGCTACACTTTCGTCCATAACTCCACCATTCTCCGTTCAACATGAATTAGAACCATTCAAGCGGACGTAATTCTAGCCTCCAAAAAACACTGTTCCGCACAACCGGTACCAGTCGTCGGACCTCGTCTAAAAGACCCGTTGAGAAGATCTAAGCAATCTGGTAGTGGAACAATGTTGCAAGATAAACGTGGTGGTCCGAAACAGGGATAGACGTCGGTGCGATATAATTTCAAAAACCCCTGGAGAGTTGTAAGGGCAGGACGCAGAAATATTGTACCGCGAAAGCAATAACGATCAAATATATAATTATAATAATATAATAAAATACAATTATATGAATAATATAAAATCGATTCTGAACGGAGATTTATAGGACTTGGAAATCAACAAAGGAGATAGGGGGAGGAATGGCCGAAATTCAAATGCGAAGAAATTTAAACGTAATAATCCGGCTTCCGGACGCTATTTTCGGAAAACGTATTCCAGATCTCTGCGGGCCACGGATTTCGATTGAAACCGGTGTATCGTCCCCGGTCGGGCAATAAATGTAAAACGTCCCGGGCAGTTTTGTGCCGACGACGACGGTTGTGTATTTACGCGGGGCGTGTGGGTATGTGTGTACGGGGAAAAAAAAAAAAAGACACGAATATCATTTCCATATATAGCGGGTATATTATTACAATATTGCGTGCGTGTGCGTGTGTGTGTGTTTATTTAATTGAATATAATTCGAAAATTTATTTTATCAAAATAATATAATTGAATACAAAGTTTATATTATTCAAATGGAATACGACGACGACGACGTCGACGAGCGTAACAACTGATGGCTGCTGCAGCGGCCGGTTGATTTGTTGCCTATTATTCTTTCGGGCATTTATGCTAATATCGTTATTTTATAATAATAATTATTCGTCCGGAATGAATATCAATCGGCGATTGTGTTTTTTATTATTATTATTGTTATTTACATTTTCAGCCGTCGCCGCGCCGCTCTCGCGTGTCTCGAAACACCTTTTGAATCGCGCCGTATAAATCGTCTCGTCTGTAAATATACTTACTGTACAATATTCGTTTCGTCGTCGGACTCAGAATCCGAAAACCAGTTATCTTTTTTCGAAGACTATGCGGTGTTGTTCTTTGTTTTTTTTTTTTTTATGTATATATATATGTATTCTTGTTTATTATTTTACCTACCTATCGACCGGGAATATTATTATTATTAGGTATTCGTTTTGTTTCGGCGTACAACACATCCGTATGTAGGCACATACTCCTACGCCGGGTCGGTGTAGTGTAGTGTACCCACACCGTACACGTATAAAACCATAATATAATAATATAAGTCCGACAAGAACGTTATTATCGTAGATCGCGAGCATTCGTTTGTATATCGTATATTATTACCGATTTCCAACTGCTGTTATAATAATATAAATATTCTCTCCGACAGTAATATTATTATTATTATATATATATATATATATTTTTTTTATCGCATTTACACGCGCGTTTAAATATTATACGCAATGCTGTGGCCCGCCACCATCACCGGTCGTCGTCGGTCCGGCCGGTTGTCTCATTTATTTGATGTATTGCCCTCGGACCCGAAACCGCTCCTAAACGCTCTTAACAGCTCATTAGCAGAGAACGGTCCCAGACCCAGTGCCGGTAGGCAGTGGCGGCTTATATTATTATATTATACTCGTACGATGTATGTGTTGCTGCTGCCGCTGCCGCCGCCAAGTTATTATTATTATTATTGTTATTATTATTGTTATTACTATTACATTATAAAAAAGTATTTTAAAAAGCCACGCGGATGTCTCTCGCGCCCCATATTGTGTACAGGTATACGCATGGGTACGAACGAACCTCGGCGCATGTATGTATACACCTATGTGTGTGCCTAATGTACCTCGGGCCATTGTGAAACGAAACGAAATGAAATAATATAGAAGCAGGTCGGCGGCGGCGGAGTGAGAGGGGGAAGGGGGAGTAGAAATTATTATTACTATTAAAACTGAATATCGGACGGAGAGAGAACGAAGAAAAAATCGTGATCTCGGACGGCGATGATAAACGGCCCCGGAGGCGACGGCGGCGAAGAGGGACAGAATGATCTTTTTTGTTTTTTTTTTCTTTTTGTTCCGCGTCTTTTTTTAACGCGCGTAGGTGATCGAATATTCCTTTTGTGGACCGCTGCTGATGCAGAGCACCGACGACAACGACGACGACGACGGGAACGTTACCTGTGTCATTTCCTCCACCGCAATAATAATAATACGAATGGTCGGCGTGACGTGAGACCCCGAAAAACGCATCTATTCCTTAATGGCCGCCGTCGTTTATACATAATAGCGTAATATATTATACGGTTGCGGTGTAAAATTGTTCGCATTCCACAAATTTCCGTTAGACCCGTTCGTTTCGTTGTAATGACAATAATGTTGTTGTCAATTTTGTTCGTTCGTCCCGTTTTTTCGACATTTTCGCACCGCGCCTGTTAGTACGCACGGACAGCGCGGCATTATTTTCCACTGTCCGAAACCATACTTTGCGGATGTTTTACACCGTGTAAAATTAAAAAAAAAAAAAAAAATCACGACGAAAAACGCATAAAAGATGCCTTTATTATTGTTATTGTTATTATTATTGTAAGACTTGTATATTTTATATTGTAATAAAATCCCGGTATCACGTACTAAATTGTAATTTTTATTTATTTTTTTTTTTTTCATTTGTTTCAGGTGAGTACCTAAATAAAAGTTATTCGCGAACTTTAACACGTGGTACGTTCGTCGAGCGTGCACCAATCGATAGAGCGACGGAAAAGCCGGACGTATGTTCGCGACCCGGGTAGGCCGACGAGCAATTATAATTCGGTTCACACGAAACCACCGCCGAACGACAGCAAAGACGTCGCGTTTTCGACTGTTGAATCGACGTGTTCGATATAGGTAACGTACGTTCCGAGCGTTATGCGCAACGTCTGAATGGACATGAGCATGTTGTCGCGGAAAGAGGGTGTCTTTTAGCCGCGCTCGCCCCCGCACGACCCCCGACGAAACCGGGGGGGAGGGGAATGCGATTCCGAACGCGTATTGCGCCGCGGCGGCGAGGCAGCGTCTGATGCGGGGGAGTGTATACGCTCGGATTTCACGTTCTTACAGGAAGCGCCGAGTCTCGAACGCATCTGTAAACCAACCACTCAAATCAGTTATCATAACAACGCGATAGGGCTGTGTGCGTGTGTGTGTGGGGGGGGAGGGAAACTGCGGTGACGGGGGACGTGCGCGTGGTTTTTTTTTTTTAATTTAATTTTTCTCTATACGGTTCGCGACGCACAGAGTCACGGGCGGGGGGACCTTCGACCCTCTCGTCCCTAGTCGCCTCCTCCAGCCGTTTGACCGACCGGCCGCCCCGGGTCCCGGTTCGCGGCGCGGAGTGCCGCGTCCGTCCGTTTATTGCGACTGTCCCGTCGGCCGCGTCGCAATAATATCGCAACGCGATTAGTCGTTCTTCCCGTTTTTGAACCGTACCGCGCCGCGCGTCGTTATTTCGCGTGCGCCGCCTGAGCCCGGGCGGCGAACAATGTTTTGCAGCGGCGCAGGGCGCGCGCGCGCTCGCGTTATCGCCGTCCGAAAACCATAAACTAGCCGTAATATTGCCGAGATTATAAAGCGACGTTATCGCCATGTGCGTTTGCGGTGTTGCGCCATTCGATACGGTCGACTTCCGCAGCGTTACAATATAATAAAATGCATTAAAAAAATATAAAAAAAACATTTTACGCGGACCAGTTTATAATAGTTATTATCGCCGTAGACGCGTGAATTCGAAACGCGATTATTGCGAATCAAACATTAATTTTCCCCCCTCCCCCCCCGTTTAAAAATGATAACGCGTAACGCGTCGGCGTTTTTATTAGTTTTTTCGATATAATAATTCCGCATAATATTCCGTTCAATTTGTTCACTTGTAGAACGGCACGGCGACGGCATATTTAATTTTTTTTTTTTTTTAATCTGCCTTTGTAACATAATAATAATAATATTACACTCGTATCATACACTATACACACAGCGGGCGTAACGCGACGGTTTTTCTGTGTATAGCCCTAAAAAAATATCGTTTATATTATACGCGATGCTCTCGCGTACCCTTTGGTAAACATTAAGTTACGAAGTACTCAATAATACATTTGTTTAGTTTAAGAAAAAAAAATTAAAAAATTAGTGTTTGCAACGATACAATGATTATATTATAATCTAAACAATCAAGTCGATTATTTTGTTGTGGAAATAACCGACACAGCTGTCTCGGGCCATTCGATACGATTATCTCGTATTTTTCTTATATTTCACGGTATTCTCATCGATTAATATAATATTATGACCCTCAAACACCAAACGTATTTTTATTTAAACGACGATACAAAATAATCTTTTGATATTTTTTGTACATTTTTTTAGAGTTTAATGGTAGATAAAACCTTTACCCGCCGGGTTATTTTTCAGGAGAGACTGCACTAAATTCTAAGGAGTTTCCAAAGCCCCCTTAGCCTTTCCCATCATTCCATGCCTATAAATATACATTAAAACACATATAGGCACGAACGCGACAAACGCGGGTTTTTTATATCGGTTTCGTCAGTAACTTTAATTGATTTAGAAAAATATATAAAAAAAAACACCGTTATTATATTATTGTAATATATTTCAAACGTCTTCCTCCGTTTTTTTTTTTTTTTATTACATACAAACAATCGTATGAAAATATTAATAATAATAATACGCTATTACATATGTAAACGTACATAACATACGTTTGCACCTATTATTTATAACCGTTTGTACACGTATTGCCTTGGCGCGTTTAACTTATAATTTGATATTCGATTTGTTCCATTTTTTTCTCTCTATCTTTCGTTACGATTAAAGAAAAGAAAAAAAAACAAAACGTAATAAATAACGTAGTAGTAGAAGGATTACATCACACACGCGCACCGTCTTCGTCCGTCGGTACAATAAACCTATACAAATATAAACTAGTTTTTTTTTTTTTCAGTTTTTTTATTTTCCCGATCAAATGAAATCCGACATTTTGTCCGCGGTGGAATTGACGTCCACGAGACTCGATTAGAGGCTGTCCCCCTCCCCCCTCCCCACCCCCGGATACTATTAAGTGTTTTTGCCGTCAGGCACGTGTATGCGCACTCGTACAGTGTTGTGATGCGGTCTGACGAAACACGATCGACCGGTGGCGCGGCGCGCGGCGGTGTCGAGAGAACGCGCCGCGTGTCTCTGTGGATCGGAAATTGTTTTGCGGTAATAAACAAACGCCGCCGTGTAATTCGTTTCGCGCACATAGATAATGTTGTAGGTATACCTACCCGTCTATGTTATAATATCGTTTATGTCGCTGCGGTTATCGCCGTCGTTTTCTCCGCCACGGCGACGATGGATAGGTAGGTAATGAACGAGTATGCGCACGGCGAGCGGCGACCGTCGCGCTTCAGCTAACCGTAACCGCGGTTACGTCGAATCGCCCCGTTGGATATCCGCGCGTACCGTGAACGCGGAACGACCGCAAACGACACCGTCATTATGGAACTATCGCGAGACTCTTATTAGGAGGTATGCGCCTCCTAATACGCGATAGGCTGGCGATACCGCGGCTGGCGTACATTAAGGCACGTCCGCACCCTAAGCGCACGTCTCGAGCAAGAGATTTTTCGATTCTTCGATCGACGAAATAATTAGCCGATTCAACCAGGAAGCCCTGGTTTTACACACGAGAAAAAGAGTGTAAAATGCCGGATATAGGAAATACTTCGCTTACGGTTCGTCACATTTTGTTCAGAAGACTTTTAGACGCCGGATACTCCAGAGACGCCAATTTAAATAACCATGGGTAAATTCTTGGTGTTTACCAACAGTAATTCTTTTACTTGTGTTTTGTCACTCAATCTACTTGGTTTACCTGACGTTTGCCACCCTACCCTCCAAATTACATATTATCTTAATAAACTACTCTGCCGGTATGAACGCGCCTTAATATCGTTGTAATTTTTCTTTTATTCGCATCGCCCGTACGATTATTTTTGTTACGGATCGGTTACGACAATGATGGCAGTGGGGTAAGTTTATTTTCCGCCATCACCCGAATCGATGTATCGAACGCAGTAGTATTGTTGCTTTATTATTGCCAACGAACCGAGATGTACCGAAACGCATAATACAGAGTGATTAAATATAACGATTGAAAACAATTTCTCTTCTTCTTAATCGTCTTATTCTAATGGCACGATTATACTCGAAGAGTTCGTGCCGCCATTATTACACTTCGCCACTTGTTTCCATCTTGAACCGTCTTTCTACAGTTTTCAACTCCCGGACAGATTTTCTTCGATCAAATCAATCATATTTTTCTGCAGGTTCTTCATTTAGGTTTATTTTCTTGAGGTTTCCACTCCGTAGTTTTCCTAACCGTCTCGCCATCACCTCTTCTCATCATATTACGACCTAACCATCAAATTCGTTGACTTAATGGTGCTAATTCCATAATCATAACACACAGCTCTCTACTGGATTTCCTCCAACGTTCTCCGTTGTTTCATCACTAATGAGCCCAAATATTTTCCTCTTGACTTTATTCCCGAATATTCTCAAGCTTCTATCGATCTGTTTGATCATCGTCCAATAGCCTCACAATTATACGGAGAGAATAAGTCTTATGATAGCTACGTACAATTTTATTTTCGTTTTTCTAGACAAAAATGTTGACCTTAAGAATTTCATTTGTGCGTCAGATACTTTTTGGGCTTTATTTAAACCAATAATTTGAACATACTAAAAATCTTCGGGGATAATTGCTGGTCCTGTAAAATTCGAGTAACTGTACGTCAACGACGATAACATTGCGACACAATAATTCATTTGATATTTATAATTATAATAATTATTGCCCGTATAATAATAACGTTATTATTATTGCGATAATAGTTCTTTTTAAATTACCTTTTAAACCGTACAGTTTAATAGTTTCGTGATTAGAGTTTGTGCAAATAACAATAATAACGATAAAAAAAAAAAAAAAAAAAAACGGTCACCAGGTTACATTTTTTTGTTTTCATTTATTCTGTGCGTGTTTGACCGTAGCCTTATATTGTATAATTGTATATTTATGGTTAATTAAAATTTTAGGAAGGTAATTATTATTCAGCCGGCTTTTTCCCCGAAACAATATTGTAGTTAACTTTGCGCGCCTTTAAGTCGTGCTAATTTCGAGTTTTGGTCTAAAAGCGATAATTTGCCAAACGTTCGGTGCCAGTGTATTTTTTTTCGTCAGATTTTTAGTATTATAAAACATAATAATATTAAAAGAATCATTATATTATTTAAATTCAACGACCGATATTTGCATGCGAAAAATTGAATGTACACGCAAAAGTACGAGCATTATATTTTGATAGATAAGTAACTATAGGTGGATGCATTTCAGCCAATTAATTTTTCACCGTTTGGAAGAATTTATCCTATCATGCTGTAAAGCTACACCGGTGTCCGTTGCTCTACATATATAGTGATACGAAAAAATAGTGGTATCAAACACAAATAGGGACGTGGTCAGTTATTCTCCTCCAGGTACGTCTGATAAGGAAAACAAAAAAATTCATAAAACCTAACCTCAAAATATTCCAATACTGCTTCGTCTAGCTGTCGCCAACGGCCACCTCCATTTGCTCGTTCATCTCGTTGAAACTTAATCGGAAAATCCGATCGATTTGCAGAATAATAGTTTCACTTCATCCGTAAATTTTAGTTTGACCGTTATCACGGGGGACGTTCATGGAGGAACCACACATTTTGCGCGTTATATATATATCTTAAATCGTGATATATAATAACAGCTTGAACAGATTAATAACAATAGTTCACAAAACGCACACCAGTAGCGCCAGATTATTTATTAGGAGTATTAGTTCTACTGCAATAGCTAATTTGGCTATTCAGTTGCCGATCACGAAAAAGCAATTATTTATACTCGTCGTATAACCGGTAAATCTTAAACCACGGTTGTGATTAAAGAGCAAACCTAAAATTGAAATTTTATAAATAAAATAATTATAGTGACATCCATAGAAGCCACTACCGGATAGACTCGTATGCGCAAAATTATTTTACTTAAAAATTCAAATTATACGATTTGTCACTATACAAACCACGGCAAAGTAATTCATTTTTTTTTTTTATAAGATACTAGCTTTCCTATAACTTGCGTTGCCCATGCCAATTTTTTAAATTTTTTTAATATATAATTATAATTTTAATACATAATTGTAGTGTGCCATACATTTTTTCATCCATGTTACCATAGATACCCGCAAAGCATAGGAATTAAACTATATCTTCACTATAGTAACGCTAATATTATTTATAATGCTATTATATTTTTTTTCAATTTCACCTGTGTTACTTAGGTAATCCATAATTTAACAAAAATAATTTATTTTTCGTACCAAAAATTCCTAAAAACCTTTCATCCCACATCAAGTTTTATGTGGCAAAAAGTAGTCAAGGTTTTTCTAAAATGTCCCATATCTATTTCTATATAACAAAATTCATCAAAATCGGTTCGGCAGTTCAGGCGTGCAAACGTAATTCACTTTCACTAATTTCATTTATAATATGTGTAAGGGTTTTCACGATAAAATGCTGTTTTGAAAAAAAAAAATGTCCGCTACACTGTTATAGTATTACATGGGACATCAGTCATACGTACCACAGTCTAAATAATACCCGTACCGTTAAAATAATGTTTTGCGCATCTATCGTATAAAAAGAAAAGTGGCTTTCATGCCACAAACACCTCTAACACATAGATACATAGATGGTTAAACGTTAGAATAATATAAGATTATTATTATACGTCATCATCGTGGTCTATAACACAATTGTAACCTCAGTTTCCGCCATGATTGTAAAAAAGGTTTAAGTTTGTAACGAACATTTATGTATTACATTTTGTTCTCTAGTGTTTGCTTTTTACATTTGGTAATTATTTTATACGATTTTCGAGACTGGTTTTTAATCTGACGTCGTACAATTATTTAATTTTAACGATACACAGATAAATATACAATAACCACAGCACACCTAATGGAGTGGCAAAATAGGCAGCTCCCTAGGGCGGCACTAGTTTAGGGGCAGCAAATTTCGAATAAACCAAATTGATTTAATTATTATATTATCTATCTAGTATACAGAAATGTATATTCATTTTTTAACAAATAGAAAAAAATGTATCTAATATTTTGTGTATCGGAGACGCACCGCAATCGTAATGCATTACGCACAAGAAAAGGCTCGCAATATAAATTTCATTTAATATATTTTAGCTTCTGAGTGGAGCGAAGAACCTTATAGTTTTACAAAGATGTGTTAACAACTTTACTACCAGAACACTTGTTTGGATTTCTTAGTGTAGCACATTTTCTAAAAATAAAATTCTTTAGGGAGGTACTTTACAGAGGTAATTTTTCGATTTTCTTAAGAGTTTTTCTAGAAAATGTGAAAAACCGGAATAAAACATGGGAAAAACTGAAAAATTAGGAAAATTAGGAAAATCAGTGCAAAATTAAACAAATATTATTAAAGAAAATATATAAAGCCCATTTAATTGTTTTACTTTAACATGACACACATATTGTTGACAAAGCACCACTATCAACTAAACTCCGCTCAGAATCGTTTTTTCGTAAGCAATGGTTTACCGTTGCTATATATTAATTTATCTATAGCAGTGATTACAACCGCTCCCGTTATCCTAAGACGTCTTTTTCTTATAAATAACTTTATTTATAATTATAATTAAGTTATTTTTCACTCTCATATAACCCCGTCGAACGGAGCTTCTCCCGATAAATTAAAAACCGAAAACCAAAATGCTGATACTGCTGATGAGCACCTCTGTTATAGGTGAAAAGTTAGAAAAGTAAAATACGTGAAATTAATTAATATTTATGTCTGTTCGCAATCATAAATCTTTGATAACGAAATACGGTTCTAAGCGAAGTTCGGTGAAATATGTTTTTAATTTTAAAGTTATATAATTGTTCAATGTATAATTAAATATTTATTGTTAATGTATAATAACGGTAATGAAAGTATAACGTCGGTAACAAATATGACTTGTACTATTTCAGAACATTTATTTTAATTTTATAATTTTTTTTTTTTTTTTGTAAAGAAAACTGAGGTCGGTCAAAAAATTGTTTTTATTTTAAAATAGAAACAAGGGTTTATCGTTAAAAAAACGAATGTCCATATTTCATAAAACCCTCGTCTCTCTAAAAAATTAACTATCGAACAGAGCAGCGTAAATTAGAATTGCCTAGAGCGGTAAAAAACCTAAGGCCGGCCCTGACAATAACGTCATTATTGAATTAAAAATTTAGCAACACATTATATTATAGGTACTCCATCTCTATTCTCTATGCATAATCATAACTATACCGTATCAAAATAGCTACTTGGTAGGTACCAATTATCAGTACAACCGTGACAACCGCATTATTATAAAATATTCACTGTGCAGTGCAGTTTTTACTTTTTTCTTTTTTTTTTTTTTTTTGTTAATCATAATATTACACGCGTGTATGGAACATAATAATAATAATGTCTATCGTTAAAATGTACCTACATTGTATAGTAATTAATAATATACTCAAGTGCTTCATTTTTTTTTTTCTTGTACCCGAGAATTTATTTAAATTTTTAATTTACATCCGCAAAATATTCTTTTAAATTAAACTATGTATAAGTGCCCTCCTACTATCGCCGACAGTTACAAGATAATAAATACAACCGAAATAAATGTTGAACGAAAATAATAGTATCGTCAATTAGGAATTCCGACAGCGTATCGACGTGCAAAATTGTACAATAATCATAGACCTTGTACATAAAATAGACGGAACATCCAGGTTCCGGCGCAATAGGGTGGTGCAGTTATGAGGAGTGGAATCACAATGGTCCCCATTATTTGTAATACAATTTTAATTTTTTAATTTCTAAAACAATAATATTATTGTGATAATATTGGCGCGTAAAGAACGACAGCTGATAATTGTTTTAAAATGTATTGTATAATTGTGAATAATCAATCCACACTCGACAATAGGTATTTCAAAACATTTTAATTTTTAATAAAATCAGTTGCAGAAATGATAAATGATAACAATAATACGCACACAATAGTGTTGTACCACGTAAATAGCACTTGCATATCCGTTATTAACATGTGCGCAATGCTCCGGTGCTTCGTGAAACGCCGTCCGTCGTGTACGCTGTAAACTACAGCATGTCACCACACGGAAAAATATCTAACATACAATTGTTAAAATTAAAGCTTTTTTTTTTTTCCTCTCAAGTTATCAGGTTTTAAAATGAACCGTGTTAAACTTTATGCAATTTTATTACGATGAATGCTTAAAGAGTTCAAAAGTTTAACGATATATATTGCCGGTGTCGAACCTCCGGCAAAAATACCACGGATCTGGCGTAAAACCGACCGAAACGTTGTTTCTCGGTACTCAAACGCGTTTATTGGTGATGAAAAAAAAAAAAAAGAGGGTGGTGGGGAAAATCTATTTTCCGCCGGCCCGCGCGTTTAAATACGCCGCTGATTAATAGGCTCGCGTGCGCCTATATTATAATATTGTGATAACAGAATAATAGTGCGCCGTGGTCCGTTTCGCGACTCGCGTTTTTCGACGGAATTTAGACAATGGAACTTTGGGTGTGCGTACGACGTGTGTCGGACACGCGCGTCTCGACGGCGGGCGGGTGGACCGAGTACAAGGCGCGAGCCGAAAAAACGGACGTACGACGGCGCCCCTTCTTCTTATCGCCCGGTCCGCCGTCTCGACATAGGTAGTTTACAATCGGCTTTCGTTATGTTATTATTATTATTATTATTATTATTATTATTATTATTATTATTATTATTATTATTACAACGGCCGGCACGTCGCGGTCGCGAGGGGAAACGGGGATTTCGCCGGTTTGATGGGACGGGAAAGGCGGCGCGCGGAGGTTCAAAGCCGCGTTTTCCCCTCGCCCGTCCCTACTGCCGTGCGCAATAAATAAAAGAGAGAGAGAGAGAGAGAGAGAGAGAGAGAGCCGGAGAGACAGAGCGAACGGACTTAGGGGAGTTAGGGGAGAGGCGTTAACACCGGGCGAATCGTCCCGGACAAAAGCCGCGGCGGCCAAAGTTCACGTGACGCTACTACGCCCGCCGCGGTCCGGGGATACTTCCTATATATTATATTATTATCGTTATTATTACTATTATTATTATTATTATATATACCGTAATAATAATTATTATTATCGAGTTTACGGGGAACCGTCGTAAAATGTATAGGTAATATTATCGGGTATGTATGCTTAACGCGCGCGAAACCCGTCCGCACCTCTCTTAACCCCCTCCCCCCTCCCTCCCCTATCCTATCTAAAGTCGCTACTGCTCTTCATATACGTATATACAGGGTGATTCTTGTCGTTACAATGTTCCGCCGCTTAACCCCCTGTATACAGCTGTTAGCGAACGCGTTTAGCGGCCGATATTTAAAACGTCATAAACGACGGGGTCTCTACGGCTAATTAAAGCGCGTTCGCAATATTTTTGTCGTCTCTTCCGTGATTACCGTTCGTTTGACCGAGCCTTTTAACACGGATATCGCGGTACAACAGAAAACATATACTGAGGGTCGCTGTTATAAAATGTTCCCCTAACGCGTCCACTGTAATAGCTTCGTGCACACAGCAACCAAATTTTAAAATTTAATTACTACAACGCGCCGATGTGCTAAAACTGGCCCCTCTCTAACCGACTAAATTGGCGGCAGTGTTTCGATCGCGCCAACTTATTTAGGCGCACATAGGCCGTACAAAATCGACGACGTGGAGTATATTACGGTGAATTTGTTTCGTTATCGATTCGTTTAAAACGGCTTATTTCGTTGTTAGCCAATGAAAATGGTTCTACCGTTTTTTATTGGTTAAATGATGGTTAGTATTAGCTGTACATTGTCATACCGATTTGTTTGAAACTTACCGCCAAAGTCTCCGTTACGTTTAACTGCGAACTGGCAGTTCGTTAAAACTTAGTGGCGAGACATTTTAAAAACGATCCCTTGCAATTTTCTGGGAGGTTTTTAATATGAAAATATGATTTCCGGTTTTTTCATTCTAACACATTTTTCAAATTTTCACTCCTAATCCTTATATATGTTTTAAACGAACATTATTAACTTTTGATTTTCAAACGAAACCTATCCTCTGCCCTCTCTTTTCAACACGTTGTGCATAACACTCTTACCGGATATACCATAAGTGAGTTATACTGGATTAAAATTCCAGTCCGGCGGAGCGGTAATACGGTAATAAATGTCATATCAGCGTTTAGATTTAATAATATGATTATCCTTCTCTACTGTTTAAATTGTAGTTCATAAACGGCATGAATGAATTAGCGTTATGCATATCGATATGTTTTTAGAAAAATAATATTCTCTTTTCCATAAAGAACTACCCAATTTGAATGGGGGGAGGGGTCATTTGGTTGCTATGTAAGAATTAAAAATCGATGTATGTTTATGACAGTGTACGGAATAAGGATAAAAAAAAAAAAAAAAACTATTATACGTATTAGACTTATTATGCGATTTAAAATTCTTCCCTTGCTCAATGTCGGTTTTTTTATTTTCTCTTTTAAGCACAATTTACTTATGAATACATCTATATGATTTAAATGTAAATTATTTTTCATGTTCATTTAGATAGCGTTAACACGCGTCTAGGTACATAATATTTTGTATTTGTTTGGATCTAACAATCGGTATTTGACAAGAATTTTTCGCACATAATAATAATAAATAACTTCACACTAATCACGAGTATTATGCATATAGATAATAAAGAAATGGATACGCCACGCCCACAACAATTGCAAGTGAGGCGCGATGTTCCCGAAGGGGCGGTAAACTGAGGCGATTTATCATACATCACTAAAATTTAGATAAAACGCCTCACTTTATGAAACTGTGTGTAACTGTACCCGTCCCCCTCGAAACGCTGCAGGGCCTAAAATACATCGGATATCAGGTGACACGCATTTTAATTCAAATGATACGGTTAATAGACTTACACTTGTGCTGTTTACATCTAATTAGCGTGTACTGAAAATTATCAACGCGAAATAAATATAAGTAAAAGTTTCACCGATTTTACTAATGTAAAACAATTGAACATGAACGTCGCGTATCACGTCGTGTATTGGTTACGGTGATCTCGTTTACTGATTGTTATCGTACTAAAAAAAATACGTCTACAGTGAAAAACTGACGCACGCGATATTCAATTCGGTGCACACATTTTGCGATTCGGAGGATGGCGCAAATTCGGTTTTCCGTGAACGCGCTCCGTGTCAGGGGACGCGTTATTTCGGGCCCCCTGAAACGCTGATGAGTTACGGCCCGTGTCCATCATCATTTTGTTATCCGCGGCGTTGTGTCGCGCTGCTCCGCGGTTCGTCGCGCTGTCGTATCGTACACGCCGCGTGCGCCGGCCGGGCGACGACGACGGTACGGTATCGCGTTGACCGCGCGTAGTTTTCGCACGACTACGGCACGGGCGCGCAGCGCAGACGGGAAACGCCGCGCGTAATCATAATAATATTACCGTACCGCGGTATAATAGCTATTATCGCGTTTTATCGACCCGTTTTAATAAAACGTGATAATAGCTATTATCGCGTTTTATCGACCCGTTTTAATAAAACGTAATATAACAATAATAATGTACAGCACTGGCCGCGAGTAGTAGCGGCGGTCGTTGTACCGTAAAGCGGTACGGCAGTACGAGTCGTGTACGAGTTAAACCGACAAAGTCGTGTACAAGTCCGTCGTTTTCGAATCGTTTTAACGGACGCGCGGCACGATAACGTACTGCCGTAATGCCGCGTAGATGTTTAACTGTACTCTCTGTATTATATTTTAAAAACCGCGACTAATTTAAAGTTTTTATAGTTTTATTACGCCGCCGCCGCCGCCGCCGCCGGTTTATAATGCAATGTATAAATATATGTGTATTTTTTTTATACGTACGTGCATTAGTCGTCGTGTCGTGATATTTTTCGGTACATCTGCTCGTCGTTCCGTGTACGCACGCACGCGCACACACTACGCGATATTATTATGATGTTATATTATCCGGCGCGTATACAGGAACAACAGCGACAGAAACAACCGACCGTGTGTACAAAAATAATATAATATATTGCCCCCGAATAAACTTTAAAGACGCGCGTTAATACACGGGCAATATAATTCACCGTGTACGCGCGCAGTTTATATTACACGAATTCGGAAGTGTCGTTTATAAGGTGTTTATCAGGCCGTCCCTCGATCACGCCAGAAACCGACGTATTACAGTCGCGAAGTATCATAAAAAAAAAAAAAAACAATAATAATAATAACGAATAGCGATAAAAAAACGATTAAAGTTTTTTTTTTTTTTTTTAAAAAACGGTTTACCGACGGTAACAACTCGCGCGTAATCTCATTATCGTCTAATTATTTATATTGGTCGGGTATTTATGACGCTTACTCGTGTACGTATATACAGACGAGAATCTATATTGTAAAACATTCGCCCCGTAGTAGCCGGTGTATAGTGCTTGGAGTTTAACGTCTCGAGCCGCGGCCGCCTATTAGTTTTCCGGCGGTAATGTGTTTTGTTTTTTTTTTTTTACTTTCGGCGCAAAACTTTTCCGGAACAATAAAAATGCCCGAGAAGATTCGAGAATATAGTCTTTTTTTTTTTTTTTTTGTTTTTCTTCTTTTTTTTCTCCCCCTAAACAGAACACGGGAGGTACGGGCGTTGCTATTTCAAATGATGGGNNNNGGGGGAAAAAAAAAAAAAAAAAAAAAAAAAAAAAAACAATAATAATAATAACGAATAGCGATAAAAAAACGATTAAAGTTTTTTTTTTTTTTTTTGTTTTTCTTCTTTTTTTTTCTCCCCCTAAACAGAACACGGGAGGTACGGGCGTTGCTATTTCAAATGATGGGTAATTTTTCGTCGGGAAATATACGAGTATACCTACCCGCCGTATATTGCGTAAGAAGAAACTCAAACATAACTCGACATTTTTTAATTCAGTTTTCGAGCACTACGAATTTATAATAACGTATCTCTGCGTATATATATATATTACATTATAGACGTATATATTAATTTTTTTTGCCGAAGGGATCTCCAGTGGCGTATAGATATACCTACTCGGAGGGATGGAAACGGATTCATTTGTCCTCCTTGAGAACTTTCTTTTTTAAAACCGTTTAATGAATGTTTGTTTTTGCAATAATAAAAATAATAATAATAATATAAAAATATAGTTTGATATCATAAAATAACACATAGTATTATAATATTTAAGAAGGACGTCTCGTCAGAAATTTTTAGATGGGGAAACACGAGCGTAAATTGATTTTTCAATAATTTCATAGATAAACTACCGATTTTCAAAAATTATATTATATTGAAGACAATTATTGCAAAGCTCATGTGCGTTTTTAAAATAAAACTCGCAAGAATAATATATGGATACAAAGATTAAAAAAAAAAAAAATAAACATTTTTTTATTTTAATGAAATCTGTGCGTTTTTGTGATCAAGGTTGGACAGATAACTTCGAATTTCGATGGAATGATCTTAGATACAACCGTATTTCATTGTATATGTCTTGTATTGCGATACTGAAATCAATGTAGGTATCGAGTATCTATAGATTTGCTCATTTTGAAGGAACTTGCTTATATAAGATCTCGACGTAGAGTTGGTTTTCCTCTCTGGCTTTTCAAAACATATATTAAAAATTGAAAGTGAAAGTATGAAAACAAGGCGAAATCGTTAGGAATTTCTAAAAATGTATCTAGTTAAGTAAATAAATACAAAAAATTAGATATTTTGTACTGTGACACTTGTTACGCATAAGTATCAATATTAAAGTGGTATTTATGTTGGTTGTTTTTAAATTCCACGTTTGATAGGTGTAGCTTGCCCGTCCCAGATCATGTTCTTGAACGAATTTTATTATTGTACACGAAATTATAACGACGCGTCACCACTGTCGATTGTAACCCGGGGAGCGGATTCGAACGTTTTTCGGGGTTTATTTTTTCGTGTAATAAATTTCAGCCCAATCGCACGTGGCTTCGACCCGATTGACACCCGATTCGACACAGTTTATCTTTTTCACGGCCCGCTTGAGCACAGATGCCGATCAAACAATAAGAGTCCGAAACCCGATACGGCTGCGCACAGAAACACGTACAACATTGCGTCTGTTGTGTTTATAAAATAAATATATATATTTTTTTTATTTCTCGCGAATTTCTTACGGCCCGTTTTTAATGTATTGAAATACATTAAATTATTATTATTATTTATTATATTGAAATATAATATCGTCGTTTTCGCCGTCCGTGAAACAGGGACCGTGCCCGATCGCCGTCGCGCGTGGTCTCTTAAAATTTACCGGGCGGGTATCCGGCGCCGCGTCACCGCGACAGGAAAAGGGTCGATCCGTCGTACGACCGCCGTATGAGTTTCGGTTATTACGAGACGGCGGGTAGAATCAGTTGCATTGTCTATCGCGGCATACGTGTATACATATAATTTTTTTCATTATTATTTTTATTATGACGCGTACGGACGAAAATACCCGAGACATCCTGGGCGACGGCGGTATCAATTAATTTCCCGGCCTGCGCGAGCCGGGCGCTGCACCGCGCGATGCGCAACAACGGCGCGGCGGCGGTACCTAATGTATACAAAACACAATATCCTCGCAGCGTTATTATTATTTGTTCAAGACGTACGACCGGCGGAAAGAAGAAGAAGAAAAAAAAAAAATAGGAAAAAATATCGGCACGCCCATGACGTTGTGCGCCGCGGCACACGAGACGCGCACGTAATCGGTCCCGACCCGTTCGCGATGAAAACACAATGCGACCGGCGGTGCTGCTCGCGCATTACAATACGTACGCGCATAATGGAAATTTCGGTATCTCCTCTCCCACATCGTCGCCGGGATAATACGGCCGAATATTATTATTATTATTATTATTATTATTATTATATTATAATACTCCTCGTACGTCCATTGTGAAACGCGTACCTGGCGACGCGGCGGGTCACGGGGTCGCGCCGTTGCGCGTGCGTGTAACAATAATCGTACGCGTACGTATTATGCGGAAAGAGAGAGACGACGCGTTTGTAGACACGTTGTTAATTGTCCGATATTAATTACGGATTTTTTTTTTTTTTTTCTATTTAAGTTTTCGATTTTTTTTCCACGACGCGAACGCGCGCGCGCGCGCCCGTCGTCCCCGTCCGCGATAAATAATAACGCGTTCCCGAGCGCATCGCCGAGACTCGACAACAACAACAATAATAATAATAATAATAATAATTATTATTATTATTATTAATATTGGCCGCGATCCTCTCCTCTTCCTCGGGCGCGCGCGCGCCCGAATTGATTTAGTGTTTATGGGCGTAGTTCCCGTTTTTCACGACAACGCGGTCTCTTCTTCCTCCTCCTCCTCCTCCTCCTCCCCCCACCCCCTTCCCCTCGCACCTGCGGTATATCGTCTTCCCCTCCCCGTGTACTTTTCTTACTGTTATTATTATTATTGTTTTTTTTTTTTTCGGGCCCCGAAAAGTCGTAGGTATGTTATTTAAAAAAATACACTCCTCGAAAACGATTATTATTACTTATATTATTATTATTATTATATTGTTGTCGTCGGTCGTTTGTGGGTATACACGCGCGTGCGTATACACACTATTCCAATATACATATATACGTATAAAACAGCGACAGCGACGACAACAACAACAACAACAACAACAATCGGAAACGTTGCCGAGCGTCACTAATCAACGAACAATGGCGAATACCGCGGCGGCCGTATTATAACGTCGTCGTCGGTGAATATTGTCGCACGAGTCGGTTATTATTATTATTATTATTATTATTATTATCATTATTACTATCAACAATATTATTATTATAATTAGGGCGTCTCTGTGCGATGGGCGCAGTGACGGAATACACACAGATATATACCTTATATTAAAAAAATTATCGAGAAGAAAAAAAAAAAAAGCGAAAATCCATTGCGACCCGACCGCCCCGAACTGTGAGTCTGTAAAGACGTCTTACGGTTTTTTTAAGAGTTTATTCCGTTCCCGTACGCGTACGTCCCGGAGTATAACAATAAATACGTATACGGATGCGTATAATACGACACGGGTATTCCGTCCGACGACCCGCCGTATCCCCCCGCGAGCTACGTCCGTCGCCGAAATCTTCCCGTTCGGTTCGGTAAAGCTCCCGCGTCCTTTTTTTTTCTTTCTTCACTACGCGTGTCTCCGACATTCCCGGAGGTATTTTCCCCGTCGGGTTATGCAGTTCCGGGGGCTGCACCGCATTAAAAATATTTAAATCCCTTTCCACTGTGCGCGGTGCAGGTTAAACCCGTATATATTACTATCCGTTGCCGATCCGAAGGTCGGTTTGCAAAAGAAATAATACAATTTTATATTTACCACGTGAGTATCCAGACGTGTACCAGATTTTCAAATATCATTAATCGTTGAAAAAATATTAAGATTCGTAACGACTTTATTGTTGTTGTTGAAATCGGTTACTGGGATTCTTGTTTTATTCTGTATTGATTCACACAAAGATTTAGCGATTTCGTAACTCAAAATATGTAGTCGGCCCCCCCCCCCCCCCCCCGGTTGAAAATCACTGACACAAACGAAATCGTACTTGGTTTATGGAGAGAAAAGCGAAAAATATAATCACCGCGAATGAATATTGAACTGCGTTTATCTGTATACGGGACGGTTACGCGACACAAGACAATTCTCGTACGTGTTCCTAAAAATTTAGACACGTTGACTCATGATGGCTCGTGATCGACTACTCAAACATTAATTTTCCATATTTGCTTGTATTGTTTTTCTTCGAATTTCGTCGCTTTTGAACAATTATGTTGCATTGTTGCGCATTATTTTAATAAGTGTAATTTATCGACGGGTTTGTTCCGTCGGACACCCCGTCCGTTAAACAATTATTAATAACAATAACGAAATATTAAAATAAATTCAGTGTTTCTTATACGCGGTCTCAAGTATGTAGAAACACACTTGAGAACACCGCCGACCTGCACCCGACATTCACGATCTACCCACCAAATTATTGGCCGAGACGCGTGGTCTTTTCCGAACAACTGCTGAACCGTAGTCCATTATAGTTTATAATAATATAATACGAGAGTATTGCCACGGCGGTGTCGTATACACGCGCGGTTGTTTCCCAAACACCTTTAGGTTCCGTGTCGTTTAATCTCCTGGTGGCGTATTTGCAGACCCCATCCGAGTTCGGCCCGGGCGATACGTAAATACGTATACGTATTACGCGACCCGTAATAATAACTTCTCATCGGCCACTGCACGACCTAAGTTTCACGTTTACACATTTAGGACATTATAATACGATCTCGGAGCATTATCGGGTTTAGACCTGCAACAGGTACGTCGAGTTTTTCCCTTTTTCCCGTTACTTTTATCGAAATAATTCGCGGTGGCCATTTCGACCGATTGGGCGGTAGAAGTTTTAGATTCGAGCCCACGGCGTTTTATGATTTCCACGGAGCGCTGTCGACCAACGGGTAGGTTAGGTTTCGTAAAACTCGTGATAGCACTTAACCGACTCGGATATGTTTCGCCTTGGACACCGAACTCGTATAGGGTACGTAGATATACCTCCCGGCACAAATCGAAATAAACAAGAAATCTGTCTGAATTATTCGCAATGTGCGCGCGCGGAGCTTCTAGAATTACGGGGCCGTGCGTTTTTCGCTATAAATACGAGAAACGTGATAAAGAACACGCATGTAATAATATATATTATTAGAACATAACGAATTCCACAGACGGTTTTATATTATGTTCATATAACCCGAACTTATTAGATGTATACGCGTGAATTACACGGGCGCGCTACGCGTATTGCGAATTTAATTAAAAATTTCTAATTGCGTTAATCGCAGCATTTCGTTCGATATAAAACTCGTATATAATTTACATTTTATTATCGTTTGTCCGCGAAAAGACTGCGCTAATAATAATAATAATAATAATAAATAATACGGGTTAATTCGAAATTTCATTGGATAACTATTGTGTTAGATACTTATTCGTAAACACGCGAAACAATTAAACGCGTTATAGATTAATTACGTACACATTATTCCTTTTGCGGAAATTTCCCGTGTAATAGGAACGGCCCGAGACTCGAAAGGACCGTGCCGAGACTCGCCTGGATAATCATCTGGATAATATCATATTATTTAGATGAAAAACATATAAACGTTGTCGAACAACATGTTGCAGTATACGCTTACTTGAAAATTCTCACTCGCTAAAAAGCCGGTGATTTACACCCGTCGCGTTTACTGATAAATTTATTTTTACTCGTCAATTTCGTGTCTCCTTCAGCAATCGAAAATATTTCAAAATAACAACAATTTTCATCTGGTCGTCTAGATGAATTCTACTCGTTTATTTTGTTAAGATATTGCTCATCTCTATTTATATCTAGATGGTTTTTGGAACAATTGCCTTTTGTCTTTATAAATTTCACTTATCCGCGTCTCAAAACTGATATCGGTATCACGTAAACATAATTTTCTAGTACCGCGAAAAACGGGCAGGATTTATCAGACTAGTTGCTCCGGACTGATCTATTCTGGAGCCCGAATTAGAATGCGGCCAGTGTCTAAATTGTTTGTAATACATTCAGCGGAGCAAAAAAAGACAACGTGATTAACCTGAAAGTCGAAACACGTCGAAATTTATTGATTTCATAAACGTATTTTCTTAAAACGTTGTGGACGATTTTTAAGTTCTTAAAACTCTTTTCTGGTGCTCCTGGGTTTTACTGTAGTCCTCTTAGCCCAACCGTCATTCGGCTTTGCATATTCAAAGGTTTACATTTGAATACAAACGCTTTCATGCCTATATTTATACAAAAATAGAAAGAGTATAAAACCGCAATGCTCTAATATTGCGTAAATGAATTAATAATACACGAGTAACGATTGTCGGACTACGCGCGCGAAATGGAAAAAGCATATGAACGCGCGTATCACCGTATTTGGAGATTCTCGCACAGCATCTACGATGTAAGTACCGCGATGTTTTAAGAGCGTATACATATATCTTAATAATTATTTTTTGTAATGCCGTCGACGTCCGTCTAGTTGCGTAATACACGGCGTCCTTTCCCTTTTTCCGCGCGTATAGATAATATCGAACAAATATCATATTATCATATTATGTTGCCGGAGGGTATCTTTAAATTTTAAAAAGTGTGGATTTTCGTCATAATTCGCCGTTTTGTCCGAGAAAATATCACGACTAAAGAAACGCGATAGTTCCCCGCAATTGCGTATAGCCAGGGGAAAGACTATGTCCCTCCCAATCGGTTGTATTTCCGATTAACAATGTGACTGTCTACTACAGTTTTTTGTGTATTCTGGCTCGTAGCCAGAGGGGGATGGGATGGTCCACGGGGTCTGGACTCCCCTCTATCGTTTTTCATCGATTAACTATTATTATATTAATTTTTTACGCAATTAAGATTACCGTTAACTGGTACAAACGTGTAATTTTGTCGTTCAATATAATATTTGGTATAGAGTTGATAAAAAATCATGATTTTTTCTTTATAATATGCCAATGTGACATTAATATAATATAAATCGATTCAATTGCGTTGAATTAATTTTTAAAAATAACAAATAAGTATGATAATCGACAACACAAGTATACGAAAACCTATTTATATTACTTTTGGAAGCCTAACACGAAAATAATAACCCGAAAACGTGTCAGTCGCGTTCGTCGACATAGCCGCCAACCGCACGAACCGGACCGAAACGCGACGACTGTCGGCGTGAGACCTTCCGCCGCCAGTCACTCCGGCACCGTCCGACAGGAAGATTTCGCCACTTACTTATAAGTACTAGACGTGTACCTCTGTTATAGTTTTGTACTATAAACACGTTTTTCGACGACTATAATAATATTATAATAAAATAATAATCGACCCCGTCATAGTACGTGCGCGGACTTGTCGACCGGTACCTCGCTATAACGTTTTATATGTGTCATCTGTCACCGAGGCGATTTTTGTTATTATTGTATTTTTTTTACTATTACAAATATATATTAGGAGAACGGTGGAATAAAGAAAAACGATTGGTCGGTAGTTGTCGGATTCTTTATGGTATCCTGGTGTTTATATAATCATCATTATGCGCACAACGTATTATGATATCACGCAAAACAAATAATAGTATCTCGATTTGTTATTGTATGTAGAAAAATAAGCGGGTACTGCTGATGAGTGTGCTGACTGTTGTAGTTGGTAAGTCAGAACAACAGAGTATATTGTTATAAACACAATGATATTTACATAAAAATAAAACGATATTAACATAAATACAAATTGAAAATTTTAAATGACTATAAATAGCTCAAAAACCGATAGAAAAATGTTGTAAATACCACGTACCGCGTTTTTTAAATGCTAATTTAAGTATTTTGTAAAACAGACACGGTATTTATGGTTAATTTCAATATAATTGCAGTAAAATCGAAAATAGCGAAACTTTCCCGGATTTTTAAAGTTTTATCTGTTTTTCTCAATTTTTATTAGGAAAACTACAAGAAAAAAAAAAAGTCTACAATAGATACAATCAGTATTAAACAATATAATACTGTAGACACAATATGCATTCAGAAAAGATACAGCTACAAATTTAAATCAGAGTGGTTTTGGTTTCAAAAAGTTTTGAATAGACAGAAAATTTAAAAAAAATATATATTTACGTCATAATAAAACCAATACATTCTTAACTGCGATCAGATAATTCAACTTTGATCACGCCAACTTGCTTATGAAACAACTCTAATTAATGTGAATTTGTAGTGTTTGTGTCCCAAAATAATCTCTTTTCTCGGAAAAATTAAAAAAAAAAAAAAAAACTAAATTAAATAATTGTTAAGCTCTTGCTACGTTCGCGTTTGTTTAAAATTTGTAAATAATGTAAATTTAATTAATATCATCACAGATTCCTAACAATGATTCCTTCTAATTAAGTAAATACTATGCGTTGTGTAAAAAAAAAATAACAAAACGAGACAAAGGGATATTTTTATTCCGTAACATCAACGTATTAATAAAAAAAATGATATAATTTATGTTATGTTTATCATTCGAATAAAATAATACCCAGAAACCAGAATTTTTTCTGCATTTTTATGGAAAATGTAATATTAATTTAATATAATGTTATGCATAATAATTTTCAATTTCTCTCTCATCCATCTACCTTTGAAGTCTATGAGCGATGTCTAAAAGCGTACAAATTATACTACGTTTATAACGTAATTAATAACAATCGTTTGAATTTTAAATAATATAGAAAAAATTAATTAATTGCTTTTTTTATGTGTTTTTATTAATTCCCTTAAAAAAAAAAAAAAAAAAAAAAAAATGTTCATGATAAAACTATTTTAAACAAATAAAAACAATAAAATATTGAAATTTACTACAGAAAATAAAATCAAANTATTTCGACTATATATAGATACTGTATAGATACTTATTATCTACATGCAATTTAAAAAAAAAAACATACACCACAGTAAAACAAAAATGTATTATATTATGGTAACAAAACAGTATAAAAGTAAGGTGTAAAATAAATCCAAAAATATATAATAAATAATTAATCGATTTACAAAGATAGATAGGACGTAAATAGTTTTGGGTCTTTTTTAAAACAGTATTTTATTCTGTTTTCCCTAAAAACAGTACTGTCTAGGATAATTGCTCCTCCCCTAAATTTAAGTATCAGATTACTTTTCCCCGGGAAATCGTATACATTCGGCGGGGGCCTGGAATACGACGTGGCCGTTTGAAAGAATATTCGTATGCGGGGTTCAAAGCGGACCATCTAGGACAGAGGCGGAGAATATTTTCTTGTAAATGAGCCGTTCATAACAAAAAAATATGAAACCATGATTTTCAAAGAGCCACGATGGTTAAGAAAAAAAAAAAAATACCACAGTACAAAAAACGACTAATATATTTTGCTATGCAATTGGTAGGCATTAAAAACATAATAATACGTCTTAGATTTAGATAAATTTTATTTCAATAATATATTACTAGATTATATTATTATTTTTGTTTTTACAAATAGAATTTTAATTTATATTTTATAGCTCTAGGTCTAGGATGTCTAGACACTGATGCATTTTCCACAGAGAGCCACAGATTGCGCGTTAAGGAGCCGCAGGTTCCCGACCCTCGGTCTGAGACCATCCAATCACGCATCCAACACTCCGTCAGTCTCGATCCGATGTTCGCGTCTTCCGATCTGATCTTCTTCCCGGTTCCGCGTCTTTTTCGGCCACACTTTCCCGTCGCTTTCATCGCGGTCTTCCTATAGGAGTCCTACGCCTGATGACTACTTCGTTGCGAGCATACTGAACCCGAATTCGAAACGCTATCGCGACCCTATCATAATATAGTTTGCGGCGGAGAAAAAACGCGGCATACCTAACGGCGAAACCGAACGTACGACAGTATTAATAATAATAACGAGGCGAACATTTCGAGTTAATGCGCATAGGAGAATCGTATATAAGTAATACGTATGTAATAAACAAGAGGGACGGCGGCGTTTAGCCGCACGGTAATTTAGCCGGTCGACGAGTCATCGCGGAACAGACAGAGGGCGCGACAGAGGGTCCGGATTAGTTTTGCGGAAAGTATGTATAGTAGACGACACGGGATGTAACGGGCTTCCCCACACGCCGCGAAATCCGACGACACGCGTCGGGGCTCGAATTATATTTATTATCGTCACCGCCGCGCCGGACCGGACCTGCAGACTTATTACGGTCGTGTCATAATACTCGGGACCGTTCGCGCCCCGCGCCTGCAGCTGCGGCCCGAGTGTACGTATCCGCGACCGTTCCGATTTCGTGACTTCTTTTCGGTTTTCCTCGACGTTCGGCCTCGTATTACGCGTGCAACGTACTCGCGCGAAACGTGCCGAAAATGTGCGTCCGGAAAACGACAGAGGGTCCGGATTAGCGCGCGCGGAATATCGCGTGCAGTATATTATATTATAAATGCGAGCTGCACGCCGTATAATATTTCCGGCGGCTCAAATAATAAAAATAATAATACGCGGCGGATTTGCGCCTAAATAACGCCGAGACTTACACTATGCTCGTGTGTGTGTATATATACGCTCCCGTATAATACATTTGTCGCCCTTGCAAACGTTTCTAATGGCCCCGAACGACCGATGTATATATACGTGTATATACGGCGTATATTATATATACAATAATAATAAAGGTCGTAACGAAATGTGCAAATGCGAAAACTAATAAAACTCGTATCCCTTTGTCGCCCCCTCCGCGGCCCCGCCGTCTAAACGCCGGTCTTATTATAGGTTGTCGTAAACAAATCGAGTGGCGCGAAAACCGGTGTAGGCGGTAAGAGTGAGGGGGGGGGGGTGGGCAGGGGTTAAAAACGACGCCTCGCAGTTCCCTCTTGTTTCGCGCGCACACTGTATAACCGTATTTCCGTCCCGCGGAAAGACATTTTCTCCCGATGGCGAATCTCGCGTTATTCGAACCGGGCGGCTAATTAAAAACGATTAATCAACACGTCGTCGCCGCCGCCGCCGCCGCCGCCGCCGTATCCTAACACCTAATGAACCGTTCGACTTCTTTTTTTTTTTTTTATCGGCGTCATAAAAATAACCCGTTAAAAAGACTCGCGGCGGCGGTCCGGGACGTTGTTGTTTCGGAAACAAAAAAATTATAATAATTAACGTTGTTTTACGTCCGTGTGCGTTCAACGGTGTACACCGTATACACCGCACCGACCACATCCTCACAGAAAAAAAATCTATCCAGTTACTCGAATTGCTAAATAATACCGATAGTATATCATCAGCTATACCGATATAATTGTCAGAGGTATGAAAAGGCAATTTGAGCCATAGCAATACCGCCAACCTAAAAAAAAAAAAAAAAAGAGAACTCCGTAAAGTCTGAATCAGCTTTTAAACCCTGAATCGTCTAATCGTCGAAAAACCACACCGGAAAAAGGAGAATTGGAAATTGAAAATTCCATGTCCGATGGATTAAATTTTGAAGCAGAAAAGTCACGTGACGGGGCCATAATGTACGCGCACGAACCAAAATACCATGAAACTACGGTATTATAATACTTCAAGAGAGATTATCGTTGGCTATGGTAAAATATTGTGTTCGACCCTTTATCAATTTTCTGAAACCTATAGTGTTATTCCAAACCATTGCCCGAGAAGATAAGGTAGAAACATTGGCTATCTCATCTGTGTCGATTATATGCGGTCGCTTAGATAAGCAGTTTTCTTCTTTTTCTTCGCGTGCATCCCGACTATTTGGGGTCTTCTATCCTCTATCTAAACTCCCATTAAACCCGATCTCCCACATTGCATACACAGGCTGTCCTCGTATTATTCTCAATCACAACCAATCATCTCTTTTTCAGTTTACCTCTCCATCACTTTCCTCCTACGTTTGTTTTCATTATAGTGCTTACTGCTTCAAATTCCTTTCTCCTCATGACGCGTCCAAACCATCTCAGTACATTTTCTACTATATCAAGTCACATCTAAGCTACCTCTAATGTACTCTTATCCTATCCTTACTCCAACCTGCCATCTTTAGATAGGCAGTTTTAGTTTATTCACTTTTGTTTGCATTAAGTGCCAAATTTCTGAAACTGTCGAATATATATAGTTTTTTATTTTTTATATGTTATGTTTGCCAAAATAATTTGAAAAAAGTTAATATTATTATTATTTATTTTACATTTTAATAATTATGTTTTTTTTAATTTAACCACGTAACGCACAGATTTACACTCGTCACGCTATTAAAAAAAGCGGATCAACTAGGTACTAAAACTGCCTATCTCTTATCGGTCGCGTTTGATAACCCAGTCACCTGTGTCCCGACCTTCTGAGACCGTGATCTCGAACGCTGTTCTTAGACCGATAACAATTTATTACATTTTACTATTGAGAAATATTCTAAACAACTTTAATAATTTCTATATAATAATATAATGGGAGTTTCCACATTTGCATTTTGGCCTATTTACCGTAACCACCAAACGCGGAAAATAACAAAACGAAAAATGCTCCTCGAATCGCTTTATTAACAATACACTAAACCACTAAACCAACGGTTTTATGCAATTTGAATACCGAAATAAACGCACCTGGAACATCGACTCTCGTAAATCTTACATCGAAAGGGTTATAACACGTAGACACGATTGGTCTAAATCAAAAGGGGGGGGAGGGGTGTTTTTTTCTGGTGATTTTCGTTACACCTACCTATTAATTCGTATGTACCGATCCCGTTAAACGTTTAATAAATTACTATTGTACAATATTATCCTCCCAAGTTTCAGAACAAATAACAATAATTTCACTGCCGCCGCACCGGGCTGCGTTCGAAAAATATTTACCGCCGACTCGGTCATTATACCGTCATACT
Source organism: Cinara cedri (assembly GCA_902439185.1). NCBI lineage: Eukaryota > Metazoa > Arthropoda > Insecta > Hemiptera > Aphididae > Cinara > Cinara cedri. The sequence continues at coordinate 1,010,388 of CABPRJ010001905.1, read as the reverse complement.
ATGTATAGGTATGACGTGTAATCATATTTAAAGAAAAAAATAATACTAATAATAAAAAAACACAATCGTCGGAGTGTTTAGTTCCTATTATAATAATAATAAGAGAGAGATGGATAAACCGACGGACCGAATGGCAGCCGGTTTATGTGAACCCAAACTATATCATTCCCGCCTATCGTTTTTTCGGTGCACCACCGCACCGGGCTCCGGTGTATCGATTACCGGGTAATTTCAAAGATAGTCGACTACCAGAATGGTAGGGAGAAAAACGTAAAAAAAATCGTAACACATCACACACAGGTATATTGGGTCGGTACGAGCCGCGGGGGTATATGTATAATGTGTGTTGGCTTGGCCGTGGGTCAGAATAACCGAATCCGCACGCCCACACCGTATACGTTACACCGGTGCGCACACACATATAGATGTCGTGTCATTATGTTGGCGGGTTTATTGAATACTTAAGTGGACTTAACCCGAATCCCGGTCGCGTTATTACTTATTATAATACACGCTCGTGCGTTTATATAGGGTGCCGTCTGCGCCCGGAACCGCCTTTACTCGTTTTTTTTTTTTTTTTTGGGGGGTATCGTCGCTCCCTCGGGGCTTTTAGAAAAGAAACGAAAAACCCGCGTGTTACTTTATAATTTCTGTCTCGGAGCATATAAACCTATGTGTGTATAATACATTCGTATTGTGTCCTTGACGATGGCGTTAGAAAACCGACTACTTTATACGACCGCATCGCATCGAACTACTGGAGAGCAATAGCTGCATAGCACCGTCGATATTATATTATTATTTTCTTATACTCCGACGAGTATAAAAATACGTAGAAAAAAAAAACGTTTCGAGCCTTCGGGCCGCCAGAGAGCAGTCCGATTTCACGCGATTCGTAATATATATTGTACATACGGTACATTATATTTATAGGCTGGTACATGTATTCTTTTTTTCCAAAACGGGAAACGAGAGAAGATTAAATAATACGATAGAGAAGCGTCCCGCAACGATGGTTTGGCCCGGGGTGATTTCTGAGCCGCACGAATATCATTTTCCGTTTAATGATTGGTTGACGACGTGGTATTAACGACATTTAACTGTATAGGTATGCATGTATATTTTTCGGTAATCCGAGGAGTCCAGGGGGAAAATAACCGAGGCAAAAAAACTAACAAAACACCACATTCGACAAACTTCACGATTCGTACTTGCAATATTAATATGGTATATTTATTCGAGTAAGTGGTGGATACCTGGGAACGGGGGCGTCCGGTGGATCGATCCTCTCTTATTGAAAATTTCGTCACTCTAAATGGTATATTTTCATTGGACAACATTAATTATTGTTGAAATAATAGAGGGTTTGAACGGGAGCGTGTTCAGAAACGTTCAATGGGGTACGGACGATTTCCATCAATCAATATTTTTCAAATTTGCTTATTTTCCGTATAGTCATCAAAGTAGAACGCGTATTTCCCAACGAGGATGCATTAGGTTCGATGGAATCGAACTCCGTGGCATTCGGAATTTGAAATTCGTACATCCTCAAAACCGGCGGGGGGGGGGGGGGTTGGTGGTGGTGGTGGAAATCACTCGTTATTCGACATGAAGCCCATTATTCGAGTTTAACCTGTTAATGATGTTGACAATGCAGGGGATTCGGTGCGTTACACCGGGATTGTTTTAAAAAATTGTCGATCGAAAACCGCCACGCGGAACGTTACTGCGGCTCGATTGACGCCGAACGATCCCAATTATTCTCGTTCTTGTACGATACGTCGATATCTGCTTGTTGTCCGGCACAAAAGACGACCGAATAATTCGGTATTGTTCGGACGTAAACTGTATAATATAATACACACATATATTTATCTACAGCCGCCGCTTCGTATAATAATACGACCGTTCGCATTGACCGCAAGCCAAAATAAATATTCGATAAAATTAATGATACGCGGAAACCGAGACGACATTCCACGACGACGACGATGGTTTGACGAACAACAGTCAAACGCACAAACAATATGATATTAAAGTTCACGCCGATACGACCGCAGGTGTGTGTCGTGCTGTACACGAGATTTACATTTTGTAATATTCTCTCGCGAACAATAACACCTACAAAACGGTACAAAAAAAAAAAAAAAAAAAAAAATACGTCATCGCCCGCGATATTTTATCGAGACGTAATTATTGTTTACTTTGGAATTTTCATTATGTACCGCGGCCGCTTCGCGCGTTTCGCGCGTAGAAAAAAAAAATATAAAAATAATAACTCGAATACAGACTTTAATAACGAAATCGGGGGATTTTTTCCAGACCGAGATTATAATATCGGAGCTACCGAAATGTACAGTTATTATTTTCGGGACCGCTTTCAACACTGATCGTTCGCCTCCGATTGCGGCGAAACCCAACACACTAATATTATTGAAACCGCGCTATATTTTTAATTCGAATTTTCCTAAAAACGTAAATTGTAAACTTCAGACCGACCGGATATATCCCAGCCTCCATATTGGTTTAAAAGCGAGTGCGTATAATTAAAACGGTTCACCGCGTACGCGTATCGTCTGGACGGACAGCGGCCGAATAATATTCAATCCGGAATAGATTCTAAGCGGAATTCAATTTCGGGACCGCTCGGATTTCCGTTTTGTATATTAAAAAGCTGTCCTATAGAATAATGGTGACGGGCGCAACCACTGTTGTGAATTTAGTATAAGGGAAATTGAATATATGTATGTACGCAACGATTGATCATCGCTAATGAATAATAAACCGATGCTGAGCGGAGTTCGGTTGATAGTGTCGCTTTGTCAATAATACACTTGTCGTATCATATTAAAGTAAAAAAATTACATGTTATGCATTACATTTATTGTATTTGTTTAATATTTACCTATTTTCCTACTTTTTCCCCCGGTTTCCCTCCTGTTTGTTGGGAAAATCAAAAAAATGACTTCCTTAAAGTACTGCCCTAGACAGATATCATTTCGGATATAGGAATTGTGCTATCATTGTAAATCGAGACGAAATCAAAAAAAAAAAAAAAAAAAAAAATCATTGCAGTAAAACCAATACATAATAAAATTTAAAATTACGTCACTGGCGGGCGGCGCGCGTTCCCATTTTTATCGTCGACCGTCCCGCCTCGTTTTGCGGGTATGCTGTTTGATATGGCGCGGCATTGTTTATGATGGGGTTTTTTTTTTCAATTTTTTACACACGTCTAATTTACGAAAGATACCGTCGTTCGCGGCGGACACGACCGAAGGCAGTGCCGTCGAACCTGCACATAATAACATAACGGGATCGTATAAATCGTCTCGTTATCTCCGGGACGCGATCGTAGCGCGCTCGCGGCCGGGCCCCGCACCGCGGCCGTGCCGTCCAACGAGTCTCGAGACTTGCGGGGGCTCGGGACGCCGGGACTTCCGGGATTCCGGCCGACCGGACGTTACGCTGCACGTCACGACCGTGCGCCCGTTCGCGGTCCCGGACGTCCGGCGCCCCGCGCAGTCCCGCGGTATAAACGACGACGCGACGAGATCCTACGGGGCGACGACGTCGCGGGCACGGCCTTTTTGTATCGGCCGTCTTTTTGCCGCAGCGCTATTATAATACCCGTCGCCGTGTTGTTACTAATGAAATCCGGACGGGATTCACCAGCCCCCCCCCTCCTCACCTATACCGAGTTACCCTGAACGCCAAAGGTCCGTACCGTTATGTCATTAAGGGGCGTGTTCCGATAAACCGTTGCTTACGAAAAACGATTCTGAACGGAGTATTACTATGTACACATACAGTCGCGTCTTAATCGCCGCCGGAAGTCAATCCGGAAATTAACGAAAATCGCGCGAAAAATTTCCGGTTTTCCCGTTTGTTATCAACACGACGGAGAAAATAAAAAATAATAAAAAATAATAATAATAACAAAACCTTCCTCGACGCGCCGACACGTTCGAAAACGCTACACGAACGGTCTCGTAAACTTTCGTGACCGGAACACGATTTCCGGCGATCGAATCGTTTTCAGACACGAAAAACACTTCGTATGATAGTATAGCCGCTACTCGTACCGCTCAGAATCCGAAAACAGCTAAACCCAATTAAAACGTATTTCAAAATATCTAACTAAACCGAATCGACTCTGCAGCGACAATATTATGATGTCGCGTTTCACTGCCGGAAGAAAAAAAAAAAACCACGCAATTTCCGTCGAAAAACAACCACAAACAGCTCGAATAACTTACATTCAAAACAAAATAACCAAATCGAGTGGGAATTACGTATCGGACAATAAAACGCGCAGGTCGATAGACCTCCTAACCCGCATGATGTTTTCTATAACGACGTGTTTCCCCTCTCCCCCCTCCGCCTAGTCGAGTTAAAAGCTATCGAAAAACGTAACGTGTGACTTTTTAACTTTTTGAGGCACGGTTACCCGTCCGCCGTTGTTTGCAATCTTTCTCGCGCACACGGTTTTCTCCGTAAAGCGTTCGGGTCTTCTTCGGCGGCCGCGCAAGGAATGCGCGGATTCCGCGGGGTACCCGGCGGCGGGTCGCGGATCGCCGGGAGGGGCGGGAACGGGAGAGAGCGGGCGAACCGACGCGTGGAGAACGGGCGGGTGTTACGCGGCTGGGCGGTCGGAAGAGAGGGGAGGGATAAACGCGCCGATTACGATCTTGTACGGCGAAGATAATGTATAAGAACGGGCGAGGGGAAGGGAAACGTGTTCGGTTAGCGACCGCACGCCGCCGCCGCGGCGTCTTCGTCGTCGTCGTCGTCGTTGTATATGTATTGTATACGGTAAATACAAAACGATTTGCCCATTTTTTTTTTTTTTTTTTTTCCCCCATTTTCGTATATTTCTGCCTCTCTCTTTGTTATTTACATTCCGTCGCGCGACTTCGCGACCGTAAAGCGACGGAAAAACAAAAAGAAATGAACGCGTTGTGCGAGGTACCTATGAATGTTTACTGTACACGCCGCCGTTCGATTCGGCGTTGAAAACCAAAATAAATATACAGTCGAGCGGTATATTGGCACGCGCATACGTATGTACAGGGTGTACATGCGCGCCGCGGGATTGTGACGGCTGCACCCGGAGTTCCGGCCCAAATCCGAAATTTGAATTTAAGGACCACACTAGCTCCGTCCCGTTTTGCGTTCTCTTCGCCATTTTAATGCGGTGTACAATGCGCGACTACGGTGACAATTTTTTATATTATTCGGAAGTAAAGCTAATATTGCCGTCAGTTGTCGCACCGAATAATCGAATTCGTAGGTATACACTGGTGCTTAAATATGATTTGAATTTCTTGTGTATTTTAACATTGACAAGAAAAATGTCTACACAAAATTGTTATTTTTCTTTGCGTATCGTATACATTTAATCCAATATCAAAGTTTTATTTATGAATGTATCTATTGCGTTTGGATTTGTTGTGTTTAACATTTGTGTACGCTAACAATGATTAGAAATGGGACGAAATCGGTGTAAAAAAAAAAAAGGTTATTAGGACGAAACTCAGACGCGGCCCTTGTGACAATTTACCTCACGCGCGATTATTATGTACACCCGTGTCGAAGTGCCGTCAGTCCGACACCGTCTAGACAAAAACTCACACACGGAGCGGGATGGCGTTTAGGGTCACGGCCCGCATACAAATACGACAAATACGAATGTTTATTTAGCGGTTTTATCCCGAAATTATTTATGTTTGTAAGGCGAGTTATCGAATGAAGAAAACCGGGTTTTTAATTCCGGTCGTTCCGGTTAAAGTTCTCTGCGCGCTAAAGTGAGGCGTATAACAAAATATAAAGACGATTTTGCGAACCGTGATTATTATTTGCCCTGCCGTCCCGTTGGAAATTTCCGGGCACGCCACTGTGTGTGTGCGGGACATATACTTACCCGCGTGCAAACTTACCTTTTTAATTAAACATTCATTCTCGGGTGTGCTGACGATTTCGCGAACCGTTCTGTATCTATACATATAATGAATGTAATGTATGTAAATTTTAGTCAAACAATATTGCCGTTGCACTTCGCAAAAAGCATCGTTACGATTGTGACGCGACGACGCAAGTACACACTGCCGCCGCCGCCGCCGCCGCTTCAGTCAAAACAAATATTAACGTAATGAAATTTGCATAATAACAATATTACTATAACTATGGCGGCCGTACGATAATAAAAAAAAAAAATATGAAAATCAAGCGCTCTCCTCGTCCGTTCACCGGCGACGGCCGTACACGGCGCGGGTCGGGCGCGCGATTCATCGCCTGTCCGACCAAAAGCCCTCAAGAGTCGATCCGCGTTGCGCGTGCACACGCCCACGCCGCATGCTCGACTTTGAACGGGCCGTTCGCCGTTGTGTCCGGCCGATTTCCCATCGACGCTTTCGGACGAGCGACCATTTCACATCGTGACGAGTTCGGGCGACTTTTACAAAAACGATCCGTTTCCCCTCTCCGTTCGGCAGACTCGCAGGCGCCGTTTGTAAATTCCGCGGCGGCACGATCGAACGCGTTTTTCAACCGAAACGCACCGTCGTTCGTTCCGTCGTGTATGGCACGCGCGGTTTTACGGTTTTACGATCCGTACTTGGTGCAAACTAAACGCCAACGGCTAAAACACGAGTTCACGTTCCCAGCGTTCGAGCGAACCCGAACAACTATAAATTGTTAAGTTTAAATCGATGCCCAACGTCGTTATACTTACGAGGAAATCGCAGTTGTTTTGAATCCTATCTGATTGACGGCACGGAAAACCCGATTGTGAATAGTTATAATATTATACGCGGGTATTCTGTGACACGTGTGTTTCAGTCCGACTCGTTGTTTGCGATTTTATCGTTTATATGTTACATCGTACACAACGCACTCGCTCAAACACGTTATTAGAAATCCGTTCGAACACGTCATGGTCCTGAGTTATAACCGAGAAATCATGCGATTACACGGGTACAGGTAGTCAAAAATAAATAATTATAACAAAAATATCATGTCGATTAAAAACGACACGTTGGAAAACACGACCGTCAGTATGATCACAGCGGTAAAATATTATCTATTGCACCTGTATACGGTAGACATTATTGTGCGTGTGAATTTCTCAAAACTATCATAATTCAAACCGATATTTATATCATTATTTGTTTCGTCAAATTTAAAATGTTGAAAAAATACGCGATCGCGTTGTGTTTTTTACAGGTAAAAAGGTCGAATCGGTAAACGGAAAATCGGTACGGCGCATTGTGTTTTGAATGAAAGTAATGAAATGGTGGGATATTGGCGCTGGAAAATATTTGATTTTCAGCGGTTCAAAAAATGTGTCAGAAATCAAATTGAAATATAAAATATCAAAAAAAAAAAAAATAATAATAATAATAATAACAATAAAAGAAAAAACAACACGTCAATTTCACGCGGCTAAAATTTTATGACATTATAACGATAATAATGATAACAACAATAATAATAATAATAATGTACATTTGGAGTCCCGCGAACACCGACCGAACGCCGTACAGGTCGATTGTCCTCGGCGCAAACACCGCGCGGGGTCATAACATCACGGGTAGTGCGCGCTGCGAATTCCCGTGTTTTAATATTCCGGATGTAAACACGGTTTTGATCCCGAAGAAAATTGAAACCTGTTGCGGATCGTACAGGACTACGGACACATTATTGCGCGCTGTACAGCGTGCGCGCGGTGTGTGGGAAACGGCCCGCGTTAATCCGTCGCAGGTGCCGCTGGACCGCCAACTTTGGGTGCGCTGAAGTCACGAACACATCAAAGACCCGCGAGGGATACGCGCCAACCCTCACCCTCCACCCCCCTTCCTCCCACGTACCTCTCTGCACGGCTCTTGCGAAAGGCAAAATTACACGTTTCATTTACGCGCGCGCATTTGTCGCAACTGTTTTCATATTGTTCGTCATACACGCGATATGCGTTGTCTGTGCACGGGACATTTGCATTTTGTTCTGCTCATCAACGGCGAAATACAACGATAAAATATTTATTCGTTATCACGAAAAAGTCCCTCTAGCGCCCTCCTAGTCGCGCCCGTATTCGTTATACTGACAACGGAACGAAAAAAATGTCCGCAAGACAGGAGTTATTAATTGCGTTTGAGGATAACGGACATCGTTTCCGACGGAGTACGGTTCTGAACAAAGTTCCGTCGTATACGCGTTTTGAAACGCTACAATTTGTATACGATTTTCGTTAGTACTTTGAATAGAAACGCTTATATGCGTAAAAAAAAAAAAAACGACTACATTATGCTAAACTTTTTTCTTTTTTTTTTCTAACGCGTGGGATACATAAAGCATAAAGTCGTTCCATGCGTACGTAGCGATAAATCGTTTCAGAAGTAATACGCTTTGTAGAAAACGGAAATCGAACGTATTTCAAAATAAAGAAGCCGTCGCGCCGTAACTATCCGCCGTCCGTCTATCATTGGATAGGTGCGGCTTTTTTTCCCCGACTATTATGACAACCGCCCGGGTATATGAACAGAATAATTGACTCGTGCAATAATTATACACCGTCCGCGGGTCCGAAACGCTACGGGAAGAGTTCTCTCGTCGTTTTTTGATCGGAACTAGATTTCCGGAAGCAAAGTTGACGGCCGTTAACAGTCGTACGCAAAAGGAAAACAATAAAACAAACCCCCGTGCGCGTGGCCAAACCGATACATTTTCGGTGGGGCTGCGCTCAGAACGTTGAAAACACTAAAAACAATACCAATATACAGTACAATCGAAACAATATCGTTTAAAACAGTTTGGATTTCCGTCGTGAGACGTAACAAAAATATATACGTATAATTTTAAAAACATATTTTCATACAGGTACTCGGGGTGTGCAATAATTTTCCTTTTTTTTTTTCTCTTTTTTTTTTTCGTACCTTATAAAAGACTATTAGATATATTTTTTTGGAAGGGGGGGATTTTTTCGTCAAATGTACTCGAGTCACGGAAATAACGTACACCTGTTTAGTGCACGTTATTATTATATAGCGCGTTGTGGTGAATTTTTATTTCGCCGAAGGTTGTTTTTTTTTTTTCTACATACCGCCGCCAAACAATTATACACATAAATCCGAGCGATGTGGTTTAATATGCAAAATAATAATAATATTTGTTACGCCGACGCGGGGGGAGGGAGGAGGGGTTTTTTTTCGTTATTTATATTGGCGTGAAATGCTATTTAATACTATATTAAAAACCGAAAAAAAAACCCCAACGGATAAATAAAGTATAAACCCGAGTTTTACAATAATACGGCGTTTCGTCGTCGTCGGAACGAACGAAGAAAAAAAACAACAAACCTCGTTCGATTATCGAACGTGTAGTATTATGGTATAAATACTCGTTAAAAAACAAAAACAAAAACATATATCACATTATATATATATATATATATATATATAACGCACGTTATATCGTTTTACGCGGTCGAAAATATATAATGGACATTTCGTAAAGTCTTCGTTCGTAAACGCGTACGCTCTCGCGGAATCTTTGTAAACGCATTAAAGCGTACACACGAACGAAGAGTATAGGCGTTTCAACGATAACAACAATAATAATAATACTCGTGCTGCGCGCGGGCGGCGACGATCGAGTGTACGACGGGGAGCACGTGGTTACACGCGTTAGATAAAAAGAAAAAAAAACAAAGGAAACGGAACGAAACTGTTGTTTTTTTTTTTTTTATTATTATTTTAAGTGTGCGCCTTTCCGGTCCGTTCGCGGTCATCGTTGTTGTCACGACAATCCGGTGCCGGTACCCCCGAGAACCGCGGTACAATAACGCCGATGGTATAATAATATATTGAATCAACTGTACCTGTACGTTGCGCGTGGAAAAAAAAAACGGTGCAGTCGTCGCCGCCGCGGGCGGAAAGTCGGTGCGGGTAGGAGACGGACGGGAATTATTCGATGCGTGTCCGCAAGCGGCGACGATGAGCCGTCGCTACACGAAAATGCCGATTTTGAGCGGAGTCCAGTTGACGGTGACTAACTGACTGCCGGACTATTATCGGTTTGAAATAGGGCGGGCCAACTTGATAACACGGATGAGAAAAAAAAATAACGAACAAAAAAACTATGCGCTTGTACCGTGTGGATAAGTGAAAAGTGAAAACACGGTAAACACCGTCTTTGTATTTTCGCATTTTTTTTTTTTTTTTGGTACAGTAACAACACTGCACTACTACACTGCACTATTTATGTTCTCGTAATATTTTGCGTCACTACAGTTTGATCCCAGCGCTGTGCAGGTGTCTCTCGTAAACACCGATTAGAAAAATGCACGACACACTAGAACGCTGTTTGATCGCCACTGATCCGAATTTCGCGTATTTTTTTCTTCGTTCGGTACACCGATACGGGCAAAGCAAAACGGGAATAAATGCAAAAATAATGTGAAATTGGCACGGTCAACGCCGACCGCGGGACAACTGGTTCGATATATATTTTTTTATCAAACGAAATATCAACGTACATAATTATTATAATATTTCATCAATAATCGGATTACAGAACAATCGACTCGAGTTCGTTTATAAAACCGTAGATCGTTAAATTATTTTAAACCAGTTTGAAGAACGTATTTGAAAAACCGTTTAATTAATATCGCGTTTTTAGAGGAATGGGCGTCGGAATATGAAAACATTATTTATCGGCAAAATGGGAGTCGGTGACGCGGGGAAGATGCCGCTGTTCATTATACTTAAACAATAGTCAAATCGCGGTGGGTAAAAAATTGTGGCCCGTTGTGTGTTCTTCGTGTTCCCGTCCGATCTACGAGACACAGTTCCCTTCTCTCCGTTCCCGTCCATCTCACCACGTATGGTCGTCGTAACCAACCTCTCCACAGAATGTTGCCCATGCTCGGCCAAAGCTCTAGTCCCGTCACTTTACCCATCTCCGTTCACGTACTTCCGCGACCTATAATCAACCTCTATATCTACTGAACATCCTACACCGGCGCGTTTTCGCCCACGGCCTCCGGGGCGCGTGATTATCAAACATTCCAGAGCGACCGATTTTCCCCGAAGTCGTTCGAGTCGTACGACGAGTCGCCAAACCGTCCGCGGAAAAAAAAACCCGTTCAAAGAGATCGGCGGCCATGGGAAAATCCCTCCGCCGCCTCCGCCGCCGTTCGTATTATTTTCCGTTTCGGCGAACGGCGGCGGCGCGGCGCAGGGCCGAGAGAAAAAAAAAAAAAAAAACACGAAACGGCGGCGGCGGTTTTCTCGCGATTATTTATTTACCCGTTTCTGTCGGTCCCCGGAATATTCACGCGTGTGGCCCTCCCGGTCGCTCATTGTTATTATTATTGTTACGGTTATTACGTGCCCCGCGGGGGGGCGGGGGGCGGAGGGAGTTGTCGGTGGCGTCCCGGCGGTCGGCCGGTATATTACGGTACCGTTCGGTCGACCAGAAACGTTTACGAAATAATACGTTCGGATTGGAAACACGGCGGACCGCGGCGCGCGGCACTACAACGCAAACACGCAATAATCGTCAGGTCGGCAATATCGTTTCGCGGTGCGCAACAGTCGGACGCCACGGACGACGAAAAATAACAATGCCGTCTGTCGCGGCCGGGCCGCGCGGCGGGACGCGGCCGCGCGGCACTCGAACGCGCGACGATTGGGCCACCACCCCGTATACGCGCCCGCGCGGTGGGTGGGGGACGCGGTTTTTCGGCCGGGTCCTCCAACGCGCCGGATCGTCGCAATAATATCGGTTACAAACGACGCGTAGTTGCGTCCGGACGGGCGTAGGGTGGGCTAGGAAATAAAGGACAAAAAAAAAATGTGTGTTTTTTTTTCACCCCGGCATGGTATACGCGACGTCGGTGAACAGGGTGCGCGCGGCGTGTGCGGGGTAGGGAGCGGCGATATCAGGGGCGGCGATTACGGATTTGTCGTCACCCCCGGACGAGTGCGTGATGGATCGACGACGTGCGGATGATGAGCGAGTGTTCCACGTCGCACGCGCGGCGGCGGCGGCGGCGGACGGCCGGAGCCGAGACGTTCCGCCGCCGCCGTCGCCACTGATGCTAATATCCCGACAAACATCCATCATCGGTTTTCCATTTAAGATTATATACCATTTTTTTTCCCCCGACCCCCGTCCGCATCGTTTCCCACGCGTCCCGGGACGTATTTTTTTTTTTTTTTTTTTTTTTTTTTCGCTCTCCCGAGTTATTGCCTTCGTTCGGCGTATATATTTATACGTGTACCGTGTACACCGGGACAGGGGTGGCGATATTATTTTCGCGGGACGACCGAATTCAATCGGTCCGGCGGCGGCGCGGTCTTTTCCACGGGTCATTTATTCCGCGACCCCGTCGCATACAATATTCATCCCCCCGCGTATACTTATACGTGCATATATATATATATATATACACATACATAGTGCACCGCCGCCGCCGCGCGCGCGCGCGCGGGCGCGTCCCACCGTCCCGCCGTCCAGAAGCACTGGCGCGGCCATCCCGATTTTATCCTCCGTGTCGTCCGAACCGATATTCGCGCGGGGCGCCGCCGTATACGCGTGTACACACGCGCGGGGACTCGGCCGCCCTCGATCCCGTCCGCGTATCCCACCGCCGCCGCCGCAGCCGCGGCGAGAAATTCCGTCACATCCGCATACATAATAGGTATATACCCACCCACCCACATATATATATATATATATATATATATATATATATATGCGGGACTTGTATAGAGATTGGAAATCTAATTTATCGACCGACCTATCCCGGGGTGGTGCAGGACCTGTCCCGGTATCGCGCGACCCTATCGCCGAGCGGTATAATTTAATATTTTGTTGTGTTGTGTTTTTTTTTTTTCCGTTGTTTTTCCCCGGAAAAATTATCATTCAAACGCGCGATACGATCGAGCCCGTTTCGCGCTTTTATTACATTCGAGAAAAACGCCGCGCGCGATTTTGCATACAGACAAAATGCACAAATCAAATAAACCCCTGAGAAATTCGCCATTTTCGACGGTATTTTTTTAACGGGTTAAAAATCGTAATTTCTCTTAGAGTCCGAAGGCCACGGTTCTCGCGGCACTGTAATGTTTTGGTGTTTTCCCACTCGGAAAACCCTTTTTGGAATTCCCCCTAACCGTGCGCACTCGCGCCACATCAAAAGACACGCCTAAACGAAAAACTGTTCGAGATTCGAATTGTTTCGTTTCGGGTTATCTTCGGTCATGCGAACGAAACAGAAATAACTAACTAACATTACCGGTGTATCGCAGTGCGCTTTGAATCGTTTTTTTTTCCATTGCAATGATTTGCGGGGTCGCTTTCGTTATAAGTAATTTACCGATAACAACTTTCCCCGTACAGCAGCGGTCTATCCACAGTGCGAAGCGTGTTCGAGTTTTTATTTTAAATTTGTTTCCGTTATAAAATGTTCTCTTTTTTTTTTTAAGTTAAATAATTCTGATAACTGTACAAAAAGCGTGCACAAATATTTTAAATAATATAATAAGCAGAATAATACAGTTTTTAATTTCGGCGAATTGTATTGGATTCACAGTTTTATTATAATACGATGGGTTCTTTGTGTGTGTGTGTATGTCTGTATACAACTTATCTACCAGAAATCTTGTTCGGAACAAAAACTTTGTACGGACGAACTTGTAGCGTTTTTTTTTTTTTTTAATCAGTTATACATCGAGGATATCGTTTTTTATTTTTTTTTATTATTATTATCCTCCTATCGTAGTTTACTTAATAAACGGTAAAACTGGCGGACATAATGTTGTACAGCGTCTGCGGCTCCGCTTTTATTTGACGATTGCGCTGTTAAAATATCTTAACGCGCGGGCTGCCGGACGCGGACGATTCTGTCGGGCGTATCGCGGACCTTCGAGATTATCGGTTATCCGCGAAGATTCTCTCTTTTGTTTTTTTTTTTTTTTCGGTTTTATTTTTTTTCTCTGTGGTTAATTCGTCCGTTTTTTCGGTGATAGTTTTTAAAAAAAAAAAAAAATGTCCACACCCGCATACACGCAATACGCTGCAGCAGCTTATCTTGTTATTCGATTGTGCACATACGATACACCATCTACCGTTTACACGGGTTCTAAACCGTTTGGAACTTAGACCGGAAAAATAATGCAAGGGCAATCGAAAATCGTCTATCCAAAATGTAGATAACTCCGACGGCTTGAACGGTGTGCAGTGTCTTCTTTCCGCTAATAGGAATTCGTGAAATTATGATTGGCTATTTGAAAATCCGAGTTCAGGTCAGTCAGTAACATGTCGGCACGGTAAATGGCATTAAAATCGTAATGTCAATCATTACCTGTATGATTGTTAGATAATCATAAAAAAAAAAAAAAATCTCGTCGAGTTCTTTCGGACTCGACGCGAACAACGTCGTACTTAACGAAACCGTCGATTACGGCGAAACGTTAAATGTTTGCTTTGATATCCGTAAAAACAAACGGGGAGGAGTTATTTTCCGGAAACCACCCCCGCACCCCGTCTATAACGCACTACTCCAAGACGCCCCGTTTGACGCGCGACATCCGAACGGTCCGAGGACGTTTTGATCGTCGTACGGCGCAGTTAGAAAATTCGACTTTAACGAATCGTTCGAGTCTCCGGCGGCGGCGGTACCGGTCAAACGATGACGCACTTAGGGGCGTACAATACATACGGCGAAGTATAGTGAAGTTTAATTAGTTTTCTTTTTTCTATTCGCTCGGTACTCTTTTTCTCGTCGCCGTCGCTGCTATATATATATACGTGTACACACAATATACGTATAAGATACGGGATGTTCACCGGTAATTAATAAGAATAAAGGATAAAAATAATAATATATATATAAGACACCGAGTAGAATTTCATTTAGTCGGATTAAACCGTATCCTTTGATAAGAGAAGTCGCGTCGTCACCGTATTGTACGTATTATTTTACCTACGTGTATATATATACACGTGTACCTATATAGTCATCCGTCCGTCTGTCGTACTGCAGTCAAACAAGAATGTCTTTTTGTTTTCCGTTCTTTTTATTTTTGTTTTTTTTTTTTTTTTTCGTTTCTTTCTTTCTTTCCTTCTTTCTTTCTCCCTTTCTTCCGAGAGCCGAGAAAATCGCGTCGAGTGTCCGTTTTATCGGTGCCCTCTCCCCCACCCCCTCGCTCCGTTACCTTCCAACATTAACGACGACGGGAGGTATGCTTACGTCTGCGAGTGAGGGTTTTTTTTTTTTTTATTGCGAATTTTTTACTTTATAAAAATATAACTTTTATATAATATCGTGTATAGCGACGACGGTTCACCTGCAAAACGAGACGCCGCCGGGATTTGTCGCCGTCGGTTCTTCTCCTTCTCGTGTTCTGTGCAGTATTATAATGTAATGTTGAATTTCAACGTTGGATTTTGAAATATCGCAATTGCTTTATATTCGCAACAATATTATACGGTGGTGATTCGAATTATTGTTAGACCCGTAGTGCGGGGAATCATTGATATCGGTAAACAGGATGCGTGTGTTTTTGTTTGGTAAAAATCGTTAAAAAATTATTTTAACACGGGTAAAACATGGGAAAACCGGGAAAAACGTAGGAAAACTCGGAAAATCGGCACAACATTAAACAAATATTATTAAAGAAAATATATAGAACAGATTTAATTGTTTTACTGTAATATGGACATGCATATTGTCGACAGAGCATCACTATCAATTGAACTTCTTTTAGAATCGTTTTTAAACAATTGTTTATCGCTGCTAACAGGTATACATTAAATTAAAAGTGTGGCTGCACCCGTCCCCGTCAATCTAGGACGTATTTTTTGTATTAAACATTATTTCTCATAAATTTCATATATTATAAATCACAATGATTTGAGAACAAAATAAAAAATCACTTTTTTATCCGAAAGTACCTAATATACAGGAACTGTTTAAATTCATTTACATTTTAAGGACTACATATTCTACACGGGCATTTGCTCAAAACGCTTTGCAGCCCCGCTTATTATACACGGTATTCGTAGGCCTATACGATTTCAGTCCGCGCGCCATGAATACGGTAAGTCGACTAGCGCGAAACCCGCCTGCCCAATAACTTTTCGAACGATTATTCGCTATCAGAGGTCAGTGGCGTGCACAGGGGAGATACTTAGGTGTTATACTCCCTCCCACTGGCTTGAAATACAAAAAAAAAAAAAAAAATATGAGTAGTCTAATGTCGAAATGCATATATTTCAGTTGAATTACCGAGAAAAACTTGACACGTCGATTAGAAATTTGCCTCTTTTTTGAGATCCGGCTCTTCAATTAGCGATTCCCACAGTCGATTTGGAGTAGAGAAGAAGAATTTATGATTTGTTCATGATTTACTACATCCCACACTGCGCGGGACACGAATATCCATACGCGTTTATTTGTCTATCCCGTTACACTGAGGTTTCCGTTTTTTTTTTTTTTTTTTTACTATCGGTCGCCCGGGCCGTGGCGGGGAGGTACCTCGGCGTTGTCCGGCGTCCGCGGATTAAACACCTCGCTTTTCTCTTCATTTGTACAATACGCGCGCGCGCGATAAAGAAGAAGAACAGTAAAATCCTCTTTTATAGGCATGTGCAGTTTTTTTCTTTTCTTCCGTCGCAGATACGGAGATCTTCTTTTTCTTTTCTTTTTTTTTCCACATCACACGCGCGCGCCCGCGAGGTCCTATACACCTACGCGACTATAATAATATGTCCTTTCTAGATACGGGCAACAGATATCCCCGTAACAACAGCAGCAGCAGTCCTCCCGTATACACCTCCCGTCCGCTCCCTCCTACCCTTTGACAGTGTTCGGGCGATAATATAAACGCACACCGCTGCGGCACGTGGATCGCTATCGCGGGCTCTCGGCCCTCCGTCCGCCCGCGGTCTAATCTGATCCTGGGGGTGTTTTCAGTCGCCGGTTTCTGGACGCACTCGAAACGGTACAAGAACAACGGGGAAAAAAAATAAAATAAGAAAAAAAAAATGTGCGCGCGTCAGCGACAATATTCCTCGTCCCGTCGTTATAGATCGGGACGACGGGTGCGTCCAACGACGTACAGGGGGATGGTATTACGTAGTATACCCGCTAAGAGCGACCCGCTATTGGATTTCACCCCGAAACACGTATGCATTCTATATTGAATCGAAGCGTATGTATAAGTACCGAAAAATAAAAAAACCTAAAACTTACAGCATTCTTCTACGTATTCTTTTCTTCTTTATTTTTATCGAGTATTATTTTTATTTTTTTTTTTTTTTTCTAAGAGGTTTTCCGGGTCTTCCGAATGGACACGTTAGCGCAGTGCGTGTCCGCCATACAGAACATCAATGGCCGTCCGTTATGAATTACATAGTCGAATTATTTTTTATACAGGAATAAATACACTTGTCGCGCGCGCGAGGGCAACGGGTTCAACTGGGTAAAGTCCAAAAGTCAAGTCCGGCGTTCGCGGGGTTTTTTTCAACGGCGGACGAATTCACAAAAAAAAAATACCCCGTTTTATATACTGCGGGTACCTTATTACGTACGTATTGTACGTATCGGCCGAAGTATTTATTAGGTACGAGTATTTTCGTATTTCGCCAGAGGACTCGAGCCAAAAATTTCCGCGAAACGGCAAATACATTATTTGTACATGTTATTCGTCGGAACAGAATTGAAATTTCTCTCTCTTTTTTTTTTTTTTTTTTTGCGGAAATTAAAATACACGGTTTTTCGTGCGTATAAACGCAATATGCCCGTATATTCGGCCAATAACAAAACTGAAGTTTAATGGATTAAAACCGAACGCCAATGTGTACTGAAATAATATGTACGTACGCGCGGGCGCAAAGTCAAAAGCCCGCAGTCCGTCCCGCGGTGTATAATATTGTTTTAAAACAATCAATTACCGATATTGCGCGTTTCGCAATCGTTGTTTGTTCGTCCGCCGCTGTTTATTTTACATTATTCTCTGTGGTAATATAGGTTTCCCCCCCCCCCCCCCCCCCCCCCCTCGTCGCCGCCCCCGCCCAATACGAAATGTTTGTTTTGTCGACGAAACGAAATAAAAAAAAAATATACATACACGTGTTTTGTACTTTGTACGACATCGCGATACCGTTGTTATTGTTATTTCGTCGCCGGGCCGTAAGAAGCGAAACGCGCGCGCGATTTCTCCGGGTCCCGTTTGAAACGCGGTAACTCGGGATCGCTGCCCGGCGCGTTACACGGTCGGCGCGAACGAAACGACCGCCATCGCGCGACGGGACGCTCGATCCGCGGCGTTATCGCCGAGTGCGCCGGATAAACGGCGTCGCGGACACTTCCGGCCCGGTCGCGGTGCGGCAGCAACGCTCGCCGATGGTCTCCGGAGTCCGGCGACCGGAGACGGGTCCCGCCGTCCCGTCGCTGTTCGATGCGCGAAAAACCGTTCGGGGCGTTGTTTTTCGGCGCCTAGCCACTGTCCGTCCGCGTTACGGACTTGTCGCGTTCGCGACCTTTTCACCCCCGCCACCGACCGCCTTTTCAATGTGTCGCGGATTTTTTTTTTGAAACCCGCGTCAATAATCCATACGGCGGAGGAAAACCGGTCCTTTCGGTCGTTGAAATACCGATTGAAAATTCGGTTGTTATTGGCGGCCGTTTTCGTTAGTTTTTCGTTGCTATTTGAGTTTTTACTATGTCAATAGGGTTTTTTTTTTTTTTTTAACGATCGTCGCCGTCGGGATGACGGACACGGTTTCGAACACTGTCCGCTCAGTGCGGTTGTTCGTTGTGACGACCACCGTCGCGTACGGATGTAAAATAAATTCTCCCGCTATGTATCCCACCTTCCCAACTATCCGCGTGCAACGCAATACCCGGTGTCGGTGTTTTTTTTTTTTTTTTTTCATATATTTCTTATACATTTACCGTGTACGTATATACGTATACGAAACACCGTCAGCATCGGCCGTTGTCGAAGCCCCCCCCTCCCCTCCCGTCCCCGAGACCCGAGTCCCGCCGCCCGGCCCGTTTCACTTGTCTTCGCCCTCGCGCCGCACCGCGTGTGCCGGCCCGGCTACAAAACGGTAGAGACGGTTTTCTGCGCGAGTGAGGGAACGCGGGAGAGGGACCGCGCGCGGCGCACGAAACCAGTGCCCGCCGCCGCCACCGTCGCCGCCGCCGTTGATAGTCGTCCGCGCCGCGTTCGCCACTCCAGTCAGTTTGACGTCGCCGGATCGCGAGCACTCACGTTCGTTCTGCTCGTCCGTTTTCGCGTTCGGAGTTTCGATATTTCGTTTTCGTGAACGCGCATTTTTATTTTTTATTATTTTTTTTTTTTTGCGTCTATCTCCGTCGCCTTTGTTTTTTTTTTTCTTGCGCCCCGTTCGGATTTCGCGACCGTTCTCGCGCGCGGTATTATGTTCACTGGTTTTTACCGTTCGTCTGTCGCCGCGCACCGACAAAACCGCGATTGATGAAAAGCATGATACTTGGATATCCGTCGTATGGTAAGTGGATATCGCGCGCCTTGACGCCCGGGGACGGGGAAAAATGTCAATTTTCACGCGGGCACAATGTTAGCTTTAGATATTGGTACCGATTGTCGGCTGGGTTTCGCGTTTGTGATGTACACGGAAAACTCGACGGGTCGATCCGCGCAAAGAGCTTTTCCGGTATTTTCCGGCGAATTGGTGCCGCAATAGTTATCGTTTAGCGAGCGTATAATATTGTACGGAGAAAAAAAAAACTTTCCGACGGAAAAAACCGCGGGGATGGCCGGAAAAATATTATTATCGAATTTCGGACGTGCGAGATTTATGCGGATTTTATTTTTATTATAATGTACGAACGCATACGCGCACGGGCCGTTTTCTTTATATACATATGCGCCGAAAATTGCCCTCCCAGCACCATTCCCCCACCATTTCCCTTTCGGAACAGAAATATAGGAATTCGGGTTGCGGACCAAAATTGACCCCGAGGGGTTTCGAATCCCCGTAGGTGCCGTCCGTACCTTCGCGCGGCGGCGCGTCGGCGAAAAGGGAGAAAAAGTCGCAAGTCGCAGCAAATCAAATTCGCGATGATATTTCGAACACGACCGCCGCAACGCGATTTAAATATTTCACGTTTTATATTTCTCATGTCTGTATTTTCGAATACAATTTTCGGCGCGGTAAAATCTTCTGGACGAGGTTTTTTCGCTGTGCACGGTGTGAAACGCGCATATAAATTCTTTGGTTCCGTCGTTCAGACGCGGATGAAATAGTCGCGACAACATTGATAACGTACAAATATCGAAACACGCGTTATCATTATGTAACCATGACCATTCGACATTCCTGGATGTCACTATCGCGACCGCGCGCGCGCGATGTTGACATCGTAATTATATTTTTTTTTTTTAGTCTTTTTTTTTTTTTTTAGTTTTTCTTTTTACGTTCGTAATATTTTTTAACGAGGTCCGCACGTCACACGCGCTCATCTTTGTTCGCTTGCTTAGACTTTGTCGCGTCCGCGTCATTATCGGTACGGGTCGACGGGACGGGCGTCGCGGGTTCACATGCACAATACTCTGCAACAGTATAATATTATAATATTATTGTACAGGTAGGTAACGACGACAACGACGATAATAATAATAATATTATAATAAAATATTCCGTTATAATGTTTTTGACGTGAGAAATATTCTCGTTTATTATTGACATACGTGCGCACGGCGTAAAAAAAAAAATCGAATCAAAGAATAAACACACACCGAGCTTATAATATTGTATTGTATATAATATAATATGTGACGTGTGTGTGTGTATGTGTGTGTGTGGAGTCGTGCGTTTCGAGGTAGTCGCCTAAACGGGAAGAGCCATTAATTGACCGCATTGTATACCGCGCGGACGGTCGACTGTAAATCATCTAACAATAAAAAATAATAAAAAAAAAAACCAAACTATTACGCTTAGGAATGGAAAAAAAAAAATAGTCGATACGGGTAATGGGCCGCTGTCGCGGGTGGTTGACTGTGGCGAAGACGTAGGTACGTATAGGATGTACGCAGGGTAATTTAGTTTACAATGTAAGCGACGAACGCGATGAATTGTCGTAAACGAAAAAAGAGAAAAACGATTCTGAACCGATCAGTATTACGGTCGTGTAGGTTGCCCCTTGTTGTCCGAGGAAACCCTGCGGAAATCCTCGGAAATCAAACAACAAAAGTTCAAAAAATACAAAAAAAAAATGCTGATACTGTTGATACCAGTATTATAGGTCGTATTTTTCCCCCGTATGGCCATGTTAACCAAGAAATCGACAAAAATTATACTGCAAATCGCCAGTTTTACACGTTTATTAAAAAAAAAAAAATAAACTACAAGTAATATCAAAAAAATACTTCCATACACCAATTAAATGAAAAAAACATTACGAGTAAATTCCTATAGTGTTTTTGATTAGGTATAGAGTAAAATTTCTGGTAAAAAAATTGTTTACAGATACATACAAAAAAAAATACACTAGCTTCGCTCAGAATCTAAAAGGTCTAGGTGGGGAGTAAACTATTGAACATTTCGATTTAATACGTTTGAAACGATAAATACCGACTGCCGGGTAGAAATTCCGCTTCTTTTGAAGTATACTTTGCGAAAAAATCGGAGAATTTAAATCACCGTAATTGTAAAAAATAAATAAATAAAAAAACCCGATCAACAATTTTTAGGAAAATTATCGAGAATTACGAACAAAGTACATCGGGTGAAAAAATCTTTTGAGGTATGACGCGAAAAAAATCTGATCGGGGAAAAAAAAATCGCGTCTTTGTAAAATCAGTGGCGGCTATCTGGAGTATATTTAGGGATTCTTGATTAAATTACAAAGTAATCCAACCACTACCTTATAATACTTATTTTATGGAACCTTCTTTTAAATTAAGTGTGTCTACGAACCGCGATAAAGATTTTATAATCTTTATAATGTAAGTTTAATGGACCTTGGAACCATCACGAGATTCAGATTTTTTAAACAAATAACAAACCTATATGTTTAATTAATAAATTAAAAAAAACTGATGATGAAAATTAATAATAATAATAAAAAAAAAAAAAAAACACGAATAAATTCTCCATTGTTATATTATTGTTTAATTATATTTTTATATTAACAAACAATATGTATAAATTATAAACATTTCACTTTCTTAACTTGTGTTATTGTATGTTAAAGTGTCATGTTGACTAATAACAAAAGAAACCGAATTAATATTTCTTAGTCAAATCAATACTTTGTCGTGAAAAATGATATGGAATTTCATCTGGAGATAACGGATCTTCCCCTCCAATCGTCTTAAAAATACAACAAAATATGACTAATTTAATATGGAAACTCATAAATTCCAGCCGATTTCCGAGAAAAAGCATAATGTATTAATTAGAAATTGATTTTTTCATTTGATTTCCCGCTTTTAAATTACCGATTCCCGTAGTCGACTTGGGCATAAAAGACGATTTTACTCTCTATCCACGATTTGTATTTGCTACATCCCCTCCCATTGAAAGTTCCTCGGCACTCCACTGCCTATGAACCACCTTCCCACACCTGTACGGTTATTCGAGCACCTCATTGGTTGTACGGGGTGACCGCCACTGTGTAAAACTACAAGTATGATAAACCGCAATAGCTTCGTCGCGTTACGCTCGGGATCTAAAACCTCGGGCGTCGTCATGTGCGTTGAAAATACCGCACGATATCGTCCAAAGTCAGGAGTCGGTTGAGAGGACGGTGCACACGCATTTGTCGTTTCCGTCTTACGAACGCGCGTTCGCTTACGCAGACGACACGGAACTCGTTTTTATTATTGTTAAAAAAAGTTATTGTTATTGAGTAAAAAACGCCTGTTACAAAACCAAAAGAGAACGATATTCCGGTGGGCAAGACGCGGAGTTTTTTTAAAATTTTCTCCGAGTATAATTCGGTCGATTTACCCGGCCGACGCATGGATCACGGCCGGGCCGCGAGTATACGCGGATCGACGGCTCCGGCCGAACGGATGTCCGGTCGCCGGTCCGTTTTATTCGCGACCTTTACCCGTAAAACGCGACGAAAAACAAAAGCCGAACATCCGAGTGTATTGACGTGCAGGCGTGCGCGCGTATACCGATAGGAAGGAACGCGCGGTTTTTCCGCCGGAGTCGACGAGCGCGCCGTGCGCAGGGCCGCGGGTCCGGCCCGGGTACGCGGACGGCGGAGGATTTATGATT
This sequence comes from Cinara cedri, assembly GCA_902439185.1. Classification (NCBI taxonomy): domain Eukaryota; kingdom Metazoa; phylum Arthropoda; class Insecta; order Hemiptera; family Aphididae; genus Cinara; species Cinara cedri. The sequence goes on along the minus strand of CABPRJ010001905.1, from coordinate 987,105 downwards.
GTCATTATTACATTACGTTTTGTTTTTTTTCTAATACGATATCGACCCGACAGCGGGCGTCCCGGAGATCTCCGCCCTGGCCCTCCTCCCCCCGGACGGTACCGCGCGTGAGGTGTGTTTATTTTAATTTTCCGTATTCTTTTGTTTTCGCAGGTAAGTGTTCGGATTAACAAGCGCATTGTCCGCGCCGCCGCGTGTGATACGCTCACCGCCGCCGCCGCCGCCGCCGTCGTCGACTCCGCCGCGCGCCGCCAAACACAATGGACACGACAGGACGGGACTCCGGCCGGCGGCGACGACGCCGCGTGCGGACCCGCGGTGTCAGCCCGTCAAACATTGTTACGTCCGTCACCGCCGCGGCCGTAAAGAAACGACGCGCGACGACGACGACGACCGCCGGACACTCGGTCAATACACGTGATATTTCAACGTGCGCGCGCGCGCAGTAGACAATGGACCGTGCGTGCACATACACACTGCAGTATTATAACGATAATTATCATTTTATGCGTATATGTATATGCACAACGTATCGTTGTTATTGCTGTGGGAAATAACGGGAAGGAGGGAGGGCACCTACCGTGGGAAATCGCGGGGCGGACGGAAGACGGGCGGCCCCCGTTCAATTAAAAATGAAAAATAAAAAACGTAAAAAAAAAAAAAAAAACCGAGACCGACCGCCGAAACAAGTGGTATATTAATAGCCGTTTGCCCTGTCGCCCGCCCGCCCGGGCGAACGGGAACGGGTGTCGGGCGCCGGCGACCGCGTACGGCTCGGACTCGAGCCGAGAACCGAGCGCGACACGGGCTGAGTAGTTGTACCACGGTGAAAGCACGCCCCGCAATAGTACACGGCGGCGGCGATAGTGTGTGCAAACAGTGACGGCAGTAGCGGCGGGGGCGTTTGTCGCGGCGTTGCCGTACACCGTGCGCGCGCCTGATAAACACCCGTGCGACAATATTGTTTTAGCGTTTTCGTTATATTGTCCGAGTGTACGTTACACGATTATTCGGAATCGGAGACGACGCCGCGTTCCGTATACGAGACGCCCGCGGCTAATCCGGTTCGAATACTGCGGACGCGGCGCGACCGCGTACACTCGCCGGTGTACACGCGCCCGGCGTACGGGCGACCATATGGTTTCGACTTGCGCGTATTTATGCACGGCGCCCGTAACGATAACAATTCCGTTCGAAACGAATTGCGAAAAAAAAAAAAGGAAGAAAAAATTGACGTCCTACGGGACGATGGGGGGGCGGGTGCGGCCGCTGTGTTATAGGCGGTTTAATGTATGTACTCAACGATTCCGAAGCGGCGTGCAATTGATACAGCGATGTTCTGTCAACAATACGTACGTCGTATTGCGGTAAAATATTCAAACGGACATTATATTATTGTATATATATATAAAAAAAAAAAAATAATAATAATAATAATAATAATAAACGTCTTTGTAAAAATCAAAAGCTCTTTCGCTCCGAGTCTAAAACGTAACGTTTTACCATTTTTTTTTTCACGAACGCGCGAAAAAACGACGCGATTTTCCGTTTCGGATCGAATTTTACACGTGCTATCGACCGCGTCTTGTATAATATTACACGGGGGTTTTCTTTTCTTTTAAACTATACGATTCGTAAGTACTGTGTTGTTACGAAATTTGTATTCAAATCTATTTCACTAGGTATGTATCTATCGGTGATAATATTAATATTGGTGTTTTTTTTTATCGCGTTTTCTATTGATAATATTGAAAAATACTCCGTCAATACCTATAGTCGATTGGTTTTTAGAAAAAAAAAAAAAATTCTACTCCAAGTGATATATTCGTTCGACAACGCGCATTTCATTTACTTGCGTGCAGTTTAAAACGGATTTTCGGTGCGCCGCGCGCTCACCTCCCGGGCAACAATACCTACTTACAACAGCAATAATAATAATAATGATACATACACCAAACAAAAACGAAAACAAATTCCCCAAGAATTTTCGCGTAACATTTCGAGCGAGCAAACAAATTACTACACGATTTTCAATTACACGACTGCCGTGCGGCGTATGCGAGGGCAAGGAGCTTAAAAGAAAATGATGTCGTGTAGCCGGCGATAAACGAAAAAAAAAAAAACAATAAAAAAAAAAACGAATACACAAAGGTTTAAAATCGTAAAAACGGCCGGCGGAATGTCATTAGGTTTTTTTTTTTTTTTCTGTAAATCGGATTAGAAACGGCTGCATGTGCACCACCGGAGTAGTGTAGGGTCGCGGCGCATCGTCGTCGTAACATTCGGTCTAACATACCGAAATACCAAATGCGTCGCGCAGCGAACAAAAAAAAAACACACACACACACACACACACACGCGTATATACATTTTTTTTTTCTATGAATAGCAGGTGCCCCCACCCCACTCGACGTATTTGATCTTTGAACCACTCCTAGTGCACATTGTCGATATTGCATATTGTAAGGAATATTTGTAATCCCGATATTATTTACGGTGGCGTCGTCGTGCACCGCGTCGCGGCGACCGTCGAAAACCAACGGACCGTCAACATTACCGGAATACATAATAATAATGCAACCGCTCGTTTTTCGAATCAAATATAACGCGAGACGGATATGATGGCGTTTTTTTGTATCGTTTTTTTTTTTTTTTTACCAGATTCTGAACGTAGCGAAGAAGAATAGCTATCCGTTTTCCGCGGGCGAAAACGCTTCGATTTCCGCCCGTCGTGTATAATACCTATTCTTAAAGGATGCGAACTTTTCGCCCGCGACGGTACCCTATCTATTTGAACAATTTTTCGACGTCTTTAATATTACTTTCCGAAAAGTCGCTCGTTATACGCGTATTCGCATTTCGAAAGCCCGTTTTCGAAACAACGGGTTAAACGCTCCGCTTTTGTTCACACCGCGGCACGTCGAAAGACGCGGATTTTCGTAACGTTATTGAAAAGTCCAGCAGTTCACCCCACAGGCGCCTTTTTTGTTTTTTCGTCGTTTGATTTCTGTTTTGCCTTCTCGGGTCAAGGGAAAAACCGCGGAAAATCATTATACGCTCAGAATCGTTTTGTTACGCGTTCTTCGCGGTCTGCCGTTGGGCAAACTGCCCCCTAGCTCTCCGTGTATCCCGTCTCACCCGCCCACAACATGGCGGCCAACCCGTGAGCAGTATGGATAATTTGTTTGTTATTTTTTTGTTGCCGTCGTCAATAAACACTTTTATGCGATCGAAACGCGCGCGGAATTAATTACGAAGGTAAATGCGCGCTGCTGCAGGGGTCTCGGGGGACGTTAAATATCCAAACCAAGCGTGCATAATTCTATTAGTCGATTATGTTATTATTGTTATTACCGTTATTTTGCATCTATACTTTATCGAAATTCACCGATAATGATGATAAGCAATAACGATGATAATAACGTCTGTCCGCGTAATTCGTGCATTAATTCGATTATATACATGGCGTATATCATATACACCGTGTATAATTGTTTATTTACCGCAGTTTCCTTCACGCCCATACAAATTCTACTATAGAAACAATAATAATTATTGTAAAAAACCGGGATACCTAGGTACCTTCACATTGAAATGTTCGGAAGCATTGTAGCAAAAACAGAAAAAAAAAAAAAACAGTCAATACTTTTGAGGTATTATAATATTATAGTACCGAACCTTGCATCGGGTTTTCGAACGTTCTCGAAAAGCCAATTTTATCCGCATGTTTTATGCGTATACAGATTTCCAAAATTCAAATGGGGTTATTCCAATAGCTCAGAAATCGCCAGATTGTTTTGAAAATGATAAGAAAAAAAAAACCAATATTTTGCGGTGATTTTTAGCTGAAATGTAATAAAATAACAAAAACCGTTTATTACGTAAATGTTCCCGTTTTTTTCCGGTGTGTTCTCGAATGTTTACAAAACTGCGAAAAAAATCGTATTTCACGTCGTCGTGTCGACGACTGGACAAAATTCGATAAAAAAAAAATGTCGTTCGTGTCGGTTTTTCATTCGTGCGAGATTCCCGGGGAAGTAGAAATGGAGTTTCCATTTTTTATTTTCGTCGGATTCAGACGGTTGTCACAACGAATTCGTTCGGCGGCGCATTGTCTGAGTGTTTCTGTTTTTGCTGTACGATCAGTGCGATTTTCGCAACCGTTTTTCACTCGCTCTCTAAAAAAGTGCATTTTCGAGGAGAGAGAAAAAAAAACCGCCCCGCCCAGGGCTTTGGGCACAATAATTACGGCGAACGTTATCGTTCGTTTATCGTCGCTGCGGATGAAATTTATACATTTATATAACAGACCGAATCGCAGTTTCCATTGTGCGCGTTCGGTCCGTTCCGTTTTGCATTTGGTAAAAATACGCGTTAAAAGTAAAAAAAAAATAACGACAATATCCGATACTCGTGTATCGTATTTACGCGGGCCGTACGTGATCGTACGACGGCAACGTCACGCTTAACCGGCCGTCAGAAAACGTTATTGTCATTATTGTCCGTTCGTCAACTCTTGTTTCTCGCGTATTAACGTCTTATTTTTTCTATTTCCCCCCCCCCCCCCCCGTATTTCTCTATCGCGATACAAACAAAATAATCCAACAATCGGTACGGTACGCGACAATAACATCGACAAAACCCGTACACGATAACGGCCGACGGCCGTTCGGTTACGTTTACTCTTTACGAAAACGATACGCGCGCCTGTGCATTTCGTTTCGCGGCGGTTTACGCGGTCGTTTAGCGTCGTTTTAGCCGCCGCCCGCGTGTGTGCGCCGATTAAACACCTGGTCGCCCCGCCCGCGGTACAGGTACCCGATAACATCGTACGGCCGTATTATTATTTTCACTTCGGTTGCCCGCCCGGAATGCGCCGAGCGACGTCCCTCGGAACCCGCGCGAACTCTGCACGGCCCCCCCGGGTACCGCGTTTACAGACCCTACGCGAATCCGGCCCCGACCGGCGCGAGCGGCCCGGCTTTCCCCCGCGGCTACGGGGCGGCGCCGTAAACGCACCGGGTACGCCGCGGGCTCGCGGGCTGGCGCGGACCTCGGCGCAGCGGTCGGGGACCGGTGCGCGCAAGGCGTTATTGGACAAGGGTCTTTACGAATGGCCCTTTTGGTTTTTTTTTTTTTTTTGCTCGTCGGATCGGCCTTCAGGGCCTTTACGCGACACTCTGCGGCGGCTGAATAGTTTGAATTCCCGCGCTGTAAAGTCGGGCGCACACGAGACGATTCGACGATTGCTACGTTCACCGTCTATGGGCGGTACAGGTTTTTTGGGTTTACGTTTAGGACGGCATAACTTTCTCGGATTAATATCCGGTTCGGGCCGACACGCATCTACAAGCTACGATAGCTCTGTGATGAACCCACTCGATTACGTTATTTTGCGGCCCGAACTCGGACAGGGGGTGTCTGTAGATACGCTGTCGGGGTGGGTGTGTACGCCCGCCGTTTTCGCCGTCATCGATCATTATATCCCGACGACGGCGCGCATCGCACGGGAAAAGAAAAAAAAAGGGTTCGCGCATAAGGATTTTTTCGGGGTCTTTTTTTCGGCAAATTATACGTCTTCTATTTAGGGGGCGGTGCAGTGTTTTTAGTATTTTTTTTTTCTTTTCTCTCCGCGTGTATCCGTTCACGGTAATTACACGCTGTCTGCTCGGAACCAGACGCGCGTACACTACCGCGCCGCGTACACTACCGCGCCGCTTGCACGCACGCGCGCGGCCGCTGCAACGAAGAGCCGGTTCGTCGCGATAACGTTTTCGTCACCGCGCGCGGAATCCCACCGGTGTGGTGCCGTTGCTGTAAGCGCGTACGTTTTTTTATTGTTACGGGGTAAAAATCGTTATTGTTTCTAGCGCCGCGCCGCACACGCGGGATGGACGTTTACCGGGGATCGCGTGGTGACGCGGCGGTACGCGCGTAATATCTGTGGCGCGTCGCGTACGCGTAATATACCCGGAGGAAAAAAAAAAATAAAAAAAACGGAAAAAAAAAAAAAACGACCCGTGTTTTTGACGGGCACTTAATGTCGCGCGGCTGCGGATTACGGCGGCGCCGATTAAGAGCGCAGAATGTTATTAAAAACGTATTGTGCGCGCGGACCCCGCCGCCGAGTTGTGGTGTTACTTGAATTTATCGGGTTGATGGATTGATATTTCGGTGGGCGGGGTGGGGAGAAACGAAAACGGCGACATAATATTATTATTTATACCGTTTCTCGGCGGTCGGGTTTTTTTTCCTCTCTACGTATCGATATCGTCTCTATTTCCGAAAAACAACGTTCGCATTTTATTATAACGTTTAATTTTTTTAAATTTCTTTTACGTTTCTGGTTTTTTCATCGATGGATTATTTCTCCGTTTAATTAACGGAAACAAAGATTAATTGGTTTTCGATTTTGATGTTTCCTCCTTTTCTGTTCGCGGTCATCCGAGTGTACGCGAACAGATAAAAATATTATTAATATTCTTCACCGTCTTTTTATTTCTTTTTTTTTTTTTTTATCCGCGTAACGTCGTCGCGTGTCGTACTTTTTCTAATATTATATTATTACAATCAGAGCTCGAGCCTTTATGTGTATTTTATTTTTTTTTCCATTAACCCGATTTAATCATTATTAAATATGGATACACCGAACGACATGCGATACCGTTTTTTATTTTGCGCGTTTCCCGACGGTTTTTTCGGATTGTAAATGCACAACTTCGAATTTCGAGAATAGGAACGCGCAGACGTCTTTCGGTAAACGCTGCAGTCATTATAGATCCCGAGCGAATCGATGAATGCGAATAATATCGGTATGAACAATTATTTTTCTACCAGAAATCCGGTCCCCGACCAAAAACTTTACGGGACCTTGTTATTAACTTATTATTGCTGGTTGGTAATGTGTGAAGGTAATTTTTTGATATGCCTTATAGTTTTCTCAACAAACGTGTAAAACTGGCGATTCGTTGTGTGATCTCTTTTTGATTCTAGGTTACTTAAGAGAAAACTACGACTAATAATACTCTGCTCAGGATCGGGTTCCGTTAGAAATCGTTGGCTGTCGCGTGCAGATATAAATTTCATTACTCCATATTCTAATATATCCTTCTTTCACTCCTAAAACAGTGGTACTGCACCCATGCACAGTGTCGGCTGCTTAAAATACCATTTTATTTCGTAGTGCGGTTGTTCCAAATGTTTCAGATACTACACGATAACATCGACGGCTTACTCATGGTGGTATTTTCTCGTAATAATTCCACGGCTATATATATATATATATTGCAGCATTTTCATGCGCATAAATGCACTCTGGCGTATAAATTCGGATAATTTTAAGTGCACAAACATCAGAGCCCTAATGTTATTACATTCGAAAACGAAATATTATTATATTGTCCTCCTACCTCTAAAATATCTTTAATGTTCCGACGAGTACTTTAAACTATTATTATTATTTCCCGTGTTTTCGTTTGACAATCTATTTTTATTTTTATTTTTCTGTGTGTCAACAGTCACTTGTATAGTGTCTAACTATTAAGAATCCATGTACTTGTAAACTCGGGTTGTTCAGGTTACTATATTTGTACGAGTTTGTTTTTAAATTGATTTCGTGTTCTCGACGGCCGCTATGACGTTAAATACGATAAAATTGTACACCCAACGCGTCAGTTTGTCCTCTCGATCTCATATAAACGCGCACGCCGTAGACAATATTTTGCGCTCGGCAAAACCAATTTCTGGCCGTCTTGATATCGGGGTGAATTGAATTGTTATCGAGTTCACTCGAAGGTTACGCACATTATTCGTGTCATTCCGTGTAGGGTTTTAACGACATTTTGATTTCGATGCTGGATACTGTACGCCTGACGTTTCACGCGCTCATATCTCGCCCGACAGAAAAAAAAAAAAAAAATAATAAAAAAAATATCGAAAAAGAAACCGCGTACAAACACAAATAATAATGTTCTTTCGTTTACGACGTCCGATGATAGGTCGACAGTCGCTTTGATATCGAAACCAAAGGCACCGAAATTCGGTTCTGCTGGACGTGAACACGCTATTGACCGTGGTAGGCAGAGTGCGACGAACGTCAACGCGCGCGTAATCGGATTTTTTACGAACATTTTTTTTCCCCCCCTCTCATAATTCGTTTGAACCGTGCGCGCTCACGATCGGAGCTCGTTTATTTTACGGATCTGTAAACGGCGGCGGATCAGCCGGTGGGATTCGCCCCGGTACGTAAATATTTCCGTACGGTTTCGCGCATGTTCGCGCGCGCGTAATAACACAATTACGGCGATGTCGTTATAACGCGTTTACGGGCGCCGTGTGCGTTGCAATACTGTTACGGCCGCATTCATTAATGAGCGGCAAATGACTCATTTTACCCGTCACCCCTCCGGCCGAAAACACGCGCGTTCGACGCGAAAAAAAAATAAAAAAAATTTCGTCGCGTCGTACGTGTGCGGGTTGTTTGCGCGCGCGTATCGTCGGACGTCGCGACGTTATTTCCACGCGTCGACCGGGCGGTGTTTGTTTTTGTTTTTATTTTGCTTTTCTCGCGTCTAGTCTCGCAGAACGGGCGAGTGTACAACGAAAGCGCTGTCGATAAAAACTCGTCGGTCGAACGCATTTCTTTCGGCGTATTCCGCTTACGGTCCGTGCTTACGCGAGTCTTCGATAAGCGGGCAGCGTTAAAAAAAAAAAAAAAAAAAAAA
>CABPRJ010001905.1:947530-975637 GCA_902439185.1 Cinara cedri | reverse complement strand
TTTTTTTTTTTTTTTTGTGCGTGTTGATTTAGCTGCACACGCATATTGTTATCCGTTCGCGCGGAATATAATATTGTCCGCCGGCCGCCCTCCCTCCTATCGGCTGTGTTATTTTTAAAACCGTGTAATAGACGTATAGAATACGATACGGCGGTTACGCGACGAGCCGCCGAAAACCGGGCCGCGAAAAAAACCCCCGTCCGCAATTGACGACAACGCGGAAGGAACGACCACTTGCCCCCCGTGGCGCGATCTGCACTTTGAATTTCCGCCGTTGTTTTTCGACTTTTGCGGTACCGCCGCGCCCGGTGCGTACCACGCGAAAGACACCCGAACAGGGCGCCGGCTTCTGTTGGACAGTACGCGGACAATAGGCGCCCGCCGGTTCTGCCGGGAACCTGCGCCGAGGACCGCCGCGGCGAGTCGCGCGCGTTTCGCGGCCGTTCTATTAATTTCGCGGGCGAAACGTCGCGAACCGCGCGTGTTCGTTTTTTTTTCATTATTTTCAAACCGCCGCTGTATCGAGCGCGTTGTCACGATTGAGCGCGGGCCATATCCGTTCCGGGACGGACGGGCCGCTACCCACTGGCCGCGCGCGTTATACCCGCGGCCGCAGATTACGCGGAAACTGGCGGCATCCGGTCGGCCCGCGACGATAGCGGTGCCGGAATTTACACGCCCCCGTATCTACATAATACAATAACAATAACGACAACAGTAACAGTAATAGCACACCGTAACATGCACACACTGTGCCGGCGTCGGGTCTGGTATCGTTACGCGGCAATATCGATTTCAAAACGCGGGTTTCGAAAAACGCTGCACACGCACGCGGCACCTGGCGCCATTGTGTTCTGGCCGCCCCTCCGTGCCCCCCCCCCCCCCCGCCACGTCCGCCGTCCGCGGTACCGCGCGCGTTAATCCGAATTTAAAAGAAAAATCAACGACGCCGCCGCCGCGCGGTACTCGTGTGTAATACGACGTACGCTAATAATATAACAATAACGGTGAGCATATTTTATCATGTTTGTACCGACGCTAATAATACCTCTTTACGCGCACGAACATCTGCCCCGGGGTATCGCGCGGCTCGTTATATACATTACGAATGTATCGGATTTCGGAGAGACACTCCGCGAACAGAGACGGCAGCGGTTTCCTCCCCGTACAATGCCCGACGATAATATAATATCTTCTGAGAAAAAAAAAATCGCTGTTCAAACAAATAACGTGTTTTTTTTTTTTTTTAAAGTGGGGGGGAGGTGAGAGGGACGTGTGTCTCGCAGCAAGGGCGCGTCTTCCGAAATCCACCGTCGTTCGATCGCAATGTACGAGCCTTTTCAAAACAGTCTGATAACATCGTATAGTTTATCGTGGGATCGCGTGTTCCGAAGTGTCGTTTAACGGATCCCGGCGCTCGATTTTTACCGATTTTTCCGATCGATTCTTGTTCGCCGCGATGCAAACGCACCTATGTACCCGAAGACGCAGTCTGTTCAGTTCGACAGTGCAGAGGACGAACGTCGCGGCCGTGGCGTACGCGAACAACAGACGCGTTTCGGCGACGCGACGTTTCGCCACGGCCCGGTTACCGCGTATCGGTTTGGGGTCCCCGCGAACTCCGCGGTCGTTCGACGAGCCGATACGCACTTCCGGCGTGTGTTGTCTTCGGTCCATCGCGGTAAATTTCCCCGGGTTCCGTTCGCCGCGGATCCCGCGTCGGCGAAACGCGCGTAAATGCCCCGTTATCGTCCCGTTCCGATCCGTGCGCCCGAGGACGTCCCGAGACGGATCCGTATCGTTTGGTTGAATTTCCAAAGGCGGCGTATAAAATAACGCGCGTTCCGTGCGGCGGTGGGAGTGTGGGGGCGGACCGTTTCGCGTTGTAGACCGCGGCGGCGGCGACAAATCGTCGCGGTATTTTACGGACCACCGTAATGTACGCGCTATGCATGGCTGTGCATTATGTTCCGCCGCCGCCGCCGAGATAAAAACGTCCGGGCGGTATAATGTAAAGCACGCGAAACCCGCGGCGGCGGCGGATATTGTTGTTGTTGCGCGGCCCGCGATGATCTATCGACGGGGAAACGCGCGTTAAAAAACACAAAAGTCGCCGGGCGTCCACACCCGGTGGGATGAGGGGGGAGGGAGTGGGGGACCGGCGTACAGCCGCGACGCCCGCGAAAATAACGCCGTGAGCCGCATCCCCGCGGCAGCACCCGCGTCCCGGAGCCCGGGTTTTCTCGTTCGCGATTTCTTTCCCTCGTTTCATTTTTTTTTCGCCTTTGTATTTTTTCCATACGATAAAAGCGCGTGCGTACGTACACGGCCGCCGGCGGCGAGAGGCGTCGCGCGCCGCGTCGTTTCTCTCCACGCTCGTTCCCGGAGCCGCCGCGGAAAAACGTCCCGGCGCAAAACTAATGGGACGCACGTCTTCGATAAATTGTCGTCCCGTTGAACGTTCGTATTATACAACAGATGTTTATCCGGTCGGCGGCGGCGGACTTTCGAAACACCCTATATATATATAAATATACGTGTATGACGGTGTATATTTCCACATATTCGTTCGGAGGAATGGTAAAGAAAAAAAAAAGGGGGAGGGAGGGTAATACGACGCGGACGTCGTATATTCTATTTCCGAAACTTATTATCTTCGGCTCTCTCTCTCTCTCGTCGCGCGCGCGTAGGTACAATACTCGTATAAAGGGTTCGGTCCAAGTGTACAATGATAATACTTTCTGCACTGCGCCCGGCCGGGTCATCCGTAATAATACGATTACAACGGATTCGCGTATATTGTGTCCGTCTGCCCCGTATTATGCCCCGTCGTCTCGCCGGCGACAAGAAAAAAAAAAAAAAAAGAAAAAATCTTCCGCGGCGTCCGAAACGCGCGTTATTATTTATAGTTTACGTGCGCGCTAATACCGGGCGGCGTGTTAGGTTACTGTCGCTTTGGAAGGACGCGATTTTCGACCGAGGCCGCGCGCGACGTCGATAACGAGTTAAACGGCCGACGCGGTCAAATCGAAATGCGCTTTGACGTTTTAACCTGCAGCTTCGATAAACGTATTTATTTTGCACAAACTCGGCTTTTTTTTTCTTTTTCTTTTTTTTTTTAGTATTCATTAAACGGCGTGTTGGCTCGTCGACTTTTGTCCAATCAACCCAGCCGATAAAAACGCCTCGGTCTAGATGTCACGAAATGCAGTTTTTAAAATTCGCATTTTTCACAGAACAAACCGAAGGAAACGCGTCGCGTAACAACTTTCGAACGTGTCGTGTTTAGGCGCTTGATACTTTTTTTTTTTTTTATGTGTTTTCGGTATAAAATATGTTTGTACAATTGGGCAGTCAATCGAACAAAACGTTCGACGGGTTTACGTCGTATATGCATATACCTATTACATTCTTATCTCGATGCAATTTTCTCACCACCTGTTTTCTCGATAAATGAACACCACCCACCCATTAGCGTGTATATTGTATAGAGGAGTGAAAAAAAAACCATTTGTATTAATATACGGCGCATGGCCGTGTCAGTGTGCGTTTGTGCGCGTGTATAAGAGCATCAGAACATCGACCGAACAAAGAAAAAGAGTTTGTATTTATTTTTTTTTTTTTTTTAAAATAACACTTTAGGTGTACATTATATAGTTTTGTAATATTATCGTTCCTCGGTAACCATATGTCGCCGCCGCATATTGCCGCCGCCGCCGCCGTCGCTGCTGCAGGTACCTGTGGTCCGGGATCGTTAACTCGTTCCGTACACCCTTTTCGGCCGGGCAAGTTTAAGCCGCGTGTGTATGTGTATACGTGTAACAGATTGGAAATTCATCTTTAGAAAAAAAAAAAAACCCTTTTTATTATTATTATTATTAGTATTACTTTCTTATACGCCTCCGCCGGAATATCGTTCCGAGCGCCGGGCAACAGATGACGGACGCGCGGGTACTCGCCGGGCCGACACGCCGGACTGTTAATCGACGTCCCCCTCCCCCCTCCTCCCCCCTGTCGGCGCATCTGTTATATTTATATTGTGCTCGAATTCGGTGTGTTGTAAGAGTCGAACAGAAGATAAAAAAAAAACAACTCTGTAACATTAACAAAACGGTATGCACGCGAGTAAGTATAATCGTTACGACAATTTCCAACGGTTTCATCGTTTACTGAACAAAAAAAAAAACGCGCGTCGCGTACGGCCGTACGTTTCGATTCGGACGATATCGTTCCGTTGTACACTCCGCGTACAGTTTCGACTCCCCCCCCCGCCTCCCATTCCGTCGCGTTCAGATAATAACATTGCGATACGCGTTTTTACGTCGGACGGGGTACGAAACGCGAGGCGGCCCCGGTGCAAAATGTGACGATTTCGCTGCGCGCTACGTGTCGACCGCGCGATATGTCCGGCCGAGGACCGACCGGAAACGGAGTATTTTTCGATAATGAAAAAATAACGACGTCGACACGATTACAGTTAATTCACATAAGCGAATACTGTCGGCCGCCACGCAGCCGCCGTTCGATTAGTTATTATTATTATTTTTTTCTTCCGACGATATTCTTCCGGATATCGCGCAACATATCACGCACGACAAAAAACACACACCGTCGCCGTTCGTTGTTTTTTTTTTTTTTTTTTTTTGTTCGATTAATAAAAAAAAAAAAACACGGTCCGCGCGGGTAGCCGGTACTCCGCAGTTTTCGGCCGCGAATAATATTATATTGTTATAATCGCGACTAATTGGACGCGCGTTGTCTGCCGCGCTGCAATTAATTATCTCGATTATGACGGACAAACGCGACCGTGCGTTCCGCACGCGCGACGGGCGACAATTAGGAGCGGCGGGACGGGACGGCGGGTGGGTGGGTGTGACGGGAGGAGTGACGCGTCGCGGGGAGGCGGCAGGGGCGGCAGGTAAGGAACTAAAACAAGCCTCGCAAGTTCGTTTAATCATTCGCGCGCCGAAACGGCCGTGAGAAAGTTTGCCGAGCCGCCGAGAGCGCCGTTCTCCCGCGCGCAACAATAACGCACAATACTCGTCCGCGTCCTACGGCTGCAGCCGCCGCGGCGGCTCTCCGGCACCTCTCCCGCGGCCGTGTGAACTTTTTGATAAATAGCTTTACGTCCGAACGATATTCGAATCGTTTAAGTCTTTTTAAACCGACTTAGGCGTACGCCCCCCTGCCACCACATCCCGCCCGCTGTACACCTCTTACCGCCGCGCCGCCCCGCCGAACCCGATTCCGAGGACGGCCCGTCGCGCATATACATTCGTATATACCTATACACATATACGCACAAACACACACACACACACACACCTATATATATAGGTATATATAGGTATTATAATAAAACGGCAATTAAAGTTTTGCGCCGGCGGATACGCGGGAGCAACGGCGGTGCAACGTGTGCGTTTTCTCTCACAATTAGAGGAGTCGGGGGCACACCGGGCTCGGCGCAGTGTGCGGTCGGGTGTGTAGGCGGCGGCGGCGTGCGGGAACACTGGAAAAGTTGCGCTCTTACCTTATTCTGCACCGTACACCGGCGCGGCGAGAGAGTTCGCAGAGTTGACAGAAAACCGCCGCCTCCTTTGAGTTTATCCCGGACCCGAGGATTTTCCGACCAATTAAAGTTGCAACCTAATTACTATACCCTTTAAGCGGATGCGCGCGCGTTCGCCTTTGCATCACGTGTGTATGTGTGTGTGCGTGCGCGAGTACCCAAGTTTATACGCGCGGCAGGCAGCAGACGGCGCGTATACATAAAGGAGAAGGCGAACGCGCGGGGATAGGATCCGGGCGGGGGATGGCGTGCGGGTGAGACGCCGGTGGTGAGAAACCGCGGTAAAGAGCCGAGTGGTGGGTGGGGGGGGGCATTTCGGAAATGATTTATCAGCACAGACACCGTTGCCGACGAGGATATTATATATGAATCCGACCGGAAACGCGCTTAGGTCGCCGAAACATCCAGTCCGATGAATTAATAGTGTATTATAAGAGCACGAGGTTTAAACGGTTATAATATTATTATAATTCACTAACCGTTATGGGTGCGGTACGGTTTTAACGCGCACGCCGCGAGTTCGCTCTTAATCGAATATCGAACCATTTCGTTTTTAAAAACGATCCTGAGCGGAGTGTCAATAGTGCGCGACCTATAGAAACGGACCGAAATTACGCGATAAATTGGCGAGTTTTCCCGTTTATCAAGAAAACTACATGGAGAAGGTTTAAAAACCGACTTTTTCGATGCACCGATTCGATCGAAACGGCTGCGAGAAGTTCCTAGAAAGTTTTCGATCGGCACGAGATGTCCGGTAGAACTGCAGTTGTATACAGACGCACATTAAAAAAAAAAAATAAAAAACACATTTTTTTACTTAGGGCTCTGTGATACCCGGTTCGTTTCATCAACGTTCGTTTTTTTTAACACACTATATTAACATTGCTCTCCTCTAGCCCTCTCGAAAAATCAGAAAAAAAAAATCCTAGTTTCGCCACTGTCACACTATTGTGATTCGTTTTATTGTCACGGCGAAAAGGACACTCGCGACATTTACAAAAACGTTCGGGTTGTCAATAATTTTTTTTCTTTTTCATTCTAAAAACCGCGGCACGTCCATTTCATTGCGTATCGAAAAGTAAAGTTTGTGTTTTTTTTGGTCCATTTCAAAGTTTGTTACACTGCGACGTTTCCGTCATCGGGTAGGGTTTCGCCGTGCCAGTGACATTAAACCATACGACGTTTTTGAGTCGCGGAAACACTCGGCACGCGCGCAAATTCGTTTATAACGTAAGTGCACACGAGTATTTTTTTTTTATGCTCGTACATTATACTCGAAACGTGTATGCGGAGCGAGTAGTACACGAGATTTTTTTTTTTTTAATCGTCTAAAATTGTCGCCTCGGTTATCGGTTTTTTTTAAATTTTTCTTTCGTTTCTTCCGAACACTTTGGTTTCTCGTTTACGCGTCGTCGTCGTCGGACGTCCGCGGCGCAGAGATCGGGAAGAGTTTTGCGCGTCGGGTCGTCGAACCCGAAAAATAATCGCGCGCAATAATTTCGGTATCTAATTAAATCCGCGCGCTAGCTGCCAATTCACCCCCGGGGATGGCGAACGTCCCGGGTCCGGGCGGACGGACGGTACGAGAGTTGTTGTTGTTGTTGTTGTTGTTGCTGTTGCTGTTGTTGTAGTTGTTGGTGTATGTGTGTGTACACAAGATTTATGGTTGTATACCGCGCGCCCGGTATCTGGTTAGGCGATAAGCCGGCCGAGCGCGACGGCACGTCTACGCGGTCGGGGGGCCGCGGGGAAAACCATTGTCGGTCGGCCGTACACAAAAATGTAATTTGGAAAAGCCGTTAATGTCAAACGCCCGGGCGCGGCGGCACATAAATATCGCTTCTTATATATATATATATATATATATGTATGTATATACGCGCAAGAATAGTATAATAATATTAATATATATATATATAATATATATAGAAAAGAGCACGTGTATATTATATTTCCGGAGGGGGGAAAGGGTGGGGGGCGGAGTGAGGGTGGGAGAGGGAAGGGACGGCGCCGCGGCGGCTGTCGTTTTTCGGCGTAGGTACGAGCGCTCCGCCACGACTCCTCGGAGGAGACGGCCGAAACGCGCTCTGGTAATAATAAATGAATTATTACGAGTTTTCATTAAAAACGTGCCGGCCGATTGACCGCGGACCGCATTACATCCGAAAGTCCACCGGAGGCGTTATAATAAAATACGAAAATAAAAAATAGTAATAATAATAAAATAAAAACCGTCCGAGTCCGTGTTTCGTACGGCACGCGTATCGGGTGTACACCGTTGACACCGATAGCCCCGAACGTATTACGGAAAACGCTCGGCTCACGCGTGTTTCTATTTCGTATTTTTTCCATTTTTTTTTTTTTTTTTCTGTTTCTTTCTACCATGGAATTTCGCATTTTTTTCACCCGGCATTCACATTATTATGTTTTCGATCCGGGCCGGACCGCGATCGTACCGTCGCGTTTGTCCCTGTCGCGCGTGTCGGTTTACGGAGACGGATTTCTATAAATATTTAATATGTTGTCTGGGTCGTCGGTATCCGATTATCACGGCGACCGCGGCCGGTCAACTGCGTTCGTCTACCGCGGTAACGCCCGATAACCGGGAAACGACACGCCGAACGTACGCTCGTACGTTGCCCGCGCGTGTCGACGCGTCCGGGTTCGTTTTTGCGGTTTTTTCTTTCCGTTTCCCCGCTCCGGGAGTGTATTATTCTCGGTACGCGGCTGCGACGCGCGTCCGTGTGTGCGTTAAACTGTGTCTGCGCCGGGATTCTCGGTCCGACCGTAAACTCCGCAGGCGCTTTCTTGCGGAATTTCAAACCCCGCGATCCGCGGATCGACAGTTGCGTATGTTTCTATCGCGGTGTGTTCGATAAAAACGACAGGAACTACCGATCGTTTCGCGTATTATTATAATTTGTGTCGATTGTCAACGTGAACGCTCCGCTCGAAATCGTTTTCCGTTGGCGGCGGTCGCGTACGGCCGGTATAAATCGAATTGCGCGGCGCAATTTCCCCGGCCTCTCCTCTATCCCCCTCACCCCTTCGACTTTACTCCCGAAACAGAGGCGCGCCCACCGGAGTTATAATTGTTTTTCGTTGTTGATCGTACCAGCTATAGGAATGTTCGGCGACGGCTTATTGCGCTCGTTTTTACGTTTGAAAACGTAAAACTCCGGTTTCATTGAGCACCGTCGCATATATTGTTTGTTGAAAATATTAAAAAAAAAAAAAAAAAAACCGAAAAACACTTCTCCGGCATAGGAATTCGGTTCTATACAGCCGTCGAGAGTAATAACGCGATGTAATTATTATTTTTTTCGACGCATGATCGCGGCGTACATTTACCTATGTGTACGTTATGGATTTTTAATTGACTTTACAGTGTTGTTGCATACTCGACGGCGATAATATCAAAAACCTCGTGATGTTATTAAATACCGTCGTTATTGTTACGTTGTAATTAATAATAGGCAACAATAATGGGGGGGGGGAAATAATAAATAAATAACATCGCTGTATTTACCTACGGATGAAATTATTAATAAAATATAAGACGCGCGTTTTTATCGTTGACGTTCATCTTTTTGTGCGTTCGACGTCGACGGCGACGGCGGCGGGAAACGTGGGCGCGAGCATTGTGTACACTATCTCGGTCGGTAAATAGTACACGAGTGTCGAGTATAATAACAATATTATAATAATCGTTTATGTTATTAAATCACATTGTGTATGGTCGCACGAAATTTTTTACGAGGCCGTTAAAATACCCGAGGACCGCGGGGGCGCCCGTAAGACGTTATTCGGAGGGGGAAGAGGAGGAGGAGGAGCAGGGGAGAAACCGGGTTTTCAAAAACGCGTTCACAGACCGACACACAGACTCAATATCGACGCGAGAACGCGGGACCGTGTAAAAACTGTTACGCGCAGTTACGTGGACCGGGGTTCGGGATTTTATGTACTTAAAACGTACGAATGGAGAAAAAAAAAAAAAAAACTGTGTATAAATTATTTAAAAAGCGAAAACGGCAGAGTGGTTCCCGTTATAAAACGTCAATTTTACTAAAAAAAAAAAATTACTTCGTGTTAATAATTTGCGTGCGCTATAGCGTTAGACAACTGAAAGAAGGGGACTTTTATTTTTTTTTTTTTTTTAGATATATATTTTTTTAAGTGCTTTTGATGTTTTTAAGCGCTTTTTCGCGGATTTCGAATGCATTATAGAGTCTCGAACCGCCGTTTATGATGGATTCGTTGTACGAAATGGAGTATCAATAACCGTCCGGGCCGTATACGTCAATGCTCGAGAAAAACGATTTTCGGTGGGTTTTAATCGTTTTCACGATAACGCGCGCTCGCGCCTACAGTCGTGCGACCGCGCCGCAGAAACGTCGTCTCTATCTGTTCTCTCGGCGTGTTTCCGTTGTTCACGCGCCGAAGACGCGCCCCGATAATTGTGTCGTGGATCCGTCATCCCTTGCCTACGTCGACCGGACCGATAGACGCGGTGTTAATACGCCCGGGAGCTTCCCGATTTGTATCGATTTGTCCCGGAACACGCGCACTCCCGCGGGACGTATTATTCACACTCGCCGCGAACAACCCGCGCGCGGCGTCCCCGTGCTGTGTACTTACATACTTACTTACTTTCGTACCGGAACGGACTTGTACGCACTCTCGGCGTGTCCGAAACAACAATTTTGTTTCGGAGCGAACGATACGCCGCCGGCGGGTGCGTCAGGCCGCACGCGGCTGGGTGTTCGGGAACAGTCTACTGTAGTACGCTATCGTTTATACCATGAAAACACAAACATTGTTTATTGACCGAATCGCTACGCGTATTTCTCTATGCGGCACTGTTCCGTTTAGTCGGCTTCTCCGGGCCGCAGATGTTCTCCGAGGATCTCCAATGATCGCGTTGGCCGTTTGCCGACGGACGACAACGGAGTTCGTTACCGCGCACGCCGGAGTCGCGCTCGGTCGACGTCGAACGTTTTAACCGCCGTCGCACGGCCGCCGATAAGACGACGATAAAAGATGGCCGGGCGTTTCTTCGCGGCCCTCGAAACCTCCCCCGAAAATGCTATGTGTGCTGTAACGGCCGTGCGAGCGACCGCAAACAATTGCGCGCAACATTTCGGATCGCGTCGTCGAACACGCCGGGCGTCCGTTCCGTTCTGAACGACATCGTGTGGCTGGCGCGCAATACGGAGAAAACGAATTGGGGTTTTCGAACGGAACGACAGTCGCGAACGTTCCGCGGTAATAACACGTGTTTTGCGCACGGACGAGCGACAAGAAAAACCGAAACCGCCGTTGCCGCCGCCGCCGCCGCCGCGCCCCTCCCTCCCCCCTTCCCCCCACCGTGTAGTACGTCCGTTCGGTATTCAAAATCGGATTTCCGTCGCGCACGTTACGCGGGATCGGGAATATCGCGACGACAAACGAGCCGGGCGGGCGGAAGGGGACGAACGAAAAAGTTGCGGATTGAACATCTGGCGGCGCGGTAAAGCGGCGGCCGCCCGGAGACCGGAGGCACACCACCACTAATAATATCGTATACGACGTGTATCGAAAGGATATCCCGGAGGAGAGGCGCGGAGTATATTGCGATGCGTACGCGCGCAATATACGGACGGTGTGTATGGAAAAAAAATTAACATAATTGTATTGTTTGTACAAAGTATTAAAATTTAACGTGTACTACGGCCGTACGGGTGCACCCGACCGGCGTACGGCGCATAAGTTTTGTAAGGCCGGATTTGCCGCCCGTTTTAACAACGTCCCCGTCCCGCCGTCCCACGCGCGCACATAATACAGTCGCCGTTTCGCAAATGTCATGCTCCGTGCCGTGACACACGGGGGCGGCAGCGGCGGCGGCACCGGCAGCACAGCTCGCTGTTACGAAAACTTTTCCCGCGTCCCGGGAACGAAACTTCCGGAGAACGCGCGTCGCATACAATATATTTGCTGGTATTATTATTGTTTATCGCCGTGCGCGTATCGCGCGATACGTTTCGATGTTTATAAACGCCGACCGTACGCGGAACCGCGTGCACGCGATCGAGGTCCGGCACTCCGGGTTCGGTAACGCGAGGCGAAGAGACGGCCGGACGGTCACGGCGGCGGCTTTAACGGACCGGACACCTCGGGGCGAAGGACGCGCGGCAGCGGCGGATTCGGCAGAAGCCCGGGAGCCGAAGATTGCGGTACGGGGGCGGTTCGAGACGGGGTCGGCGGAGCGTGGCGGCGGCGAAAAATCTCGGAGACAGGCGTCGTGGCCGTCAGGAAGGAGAGCGACAGAGATGTTATCGGAGTGAAGCTGCGGAATCCATTAATAACGAACGCTGCGCGGCCGTCGGGGTTGACGTAATAATCAGCGCTCGGAACGGGGAAAAATCGGGCGGCCGGTTTGATTTGGGAAACCGCCGTCGCGCCGAACGAACGGGAACGGGAAACTAGTAAATTTAACAATTGAGAAAACAAAACGAACAGAAAAAAAAAAAAAAACCCGTATAAAATATTTATTTACAACCGCGCTATAATTGTAAAACGCGAGAACGAATAATAACACGCCCCTACCGGCTAATCGAATAATATCAATTGCTTATCGTTTTTCTGACCGGTACCGCGGTCGTGCGGCAACCAGCTCCGAGTCGACGTTTAAATTTGATAATCGGCCGATTCGCTCGGTAATAGTAACAACAACAACATTATTATTAAAACGAACGGCGGAAAATCGATCCCGCGCGTCGTCGTAATTTCTCGTGATTCGAGCGTAAGAAGAATAAGAAAAAAAAAAAAAGGGCGTAAAAAGTCCGAATCGAACGTCCCTGATATTAACGCGGACGACCGCGGCGAGCGACGCGACCGGGACGGGGGGCGCGCGCGGCCGGAGGGTTTAACGAACCGCCCGGACCGCGGCGGCCGTCGTACCGCACGTCCGTTACGGGGTCGGGGGCCGCGGGGAGACCGTGTCGTAATTAAAGGCTTCGATGGCCCGGCGATCGGGCGAGCCTTTGCGTATTCGCCGGGGTTATTAGGGAAAACGGACGGCAAAGGGACGGCCGGCGAATTCAATGCGCGCTCCGTTCGCCCTGTAATTGTAGTTGGCCAAAGTTCCGGGTGCCCGCCCCGCCACCGCCCCCGCGCGACCGTAGTTCCGACTAAATCCCCCGCCTCCGCGCACTCGTCCCGCTCGCGGGTCGTCCGAACGCGGCGGCGGCGGAATAATAATTGGGCCCATTCATCACCGCGAACGATTTCACGCCGCTCGTCCGGGCGCTGCGCGCACAGCACCGGACACCGGAGGGACGTTTCCGTCCTCCTATCTTCTAATCTATAATAATAATAATAATAATAATAATAATAATAACATGCGCATCGACTGCAGTACCGCCACGGCGTCGCACATTTGGCATTCCGTCCGGACCATTTAACCACTTTACGGCCCGCAGCGGCACATGTATGGCGGCCGGCCGCCGCCGTCACTCACACTCTCTCTCTCTCTCTCTCTCTCTCTCTCTCTCTCCGTATGTGTAATAATCGTAATAATAATACGATATACGCGCCCGGGTCGTGTTGCCACCCCAATCGTAACAATAATAGTAATAATAATAATAATATCGCCGTTACAATACGTTTAAACACGGTCGCGTTTATACTGCCGGCGCCGCAGCCGTCGGTTCGGTAAACTACGGTATTCTGTTCCGGACGCGATTCGCCTGTCCCCGCGGCCGCGGTGCTCGGACGCGGGCGAAAAAACACGTACGGAAAAACCACCGAGCGCCGCGGACGTCAATCAGAGTCCGTCGTCGGAACGTTTCTATGGGTTTCGCCAGTGTTTTCCCGACGCGGCGCGCCGATATTTTCTCGTCGCCGCTAAAGTGATTTTTACCCGCGCGATTTATCGCTCGGTCCGAGGCGTCCTTTGGCGATACCCATCGCCCTCCCGGGCATCGCGCTGTCTCTGCTCCGTCGCCGACGGATTTCACAACGCCACCCCCGGCCCTGTACGTTTTCCGCGGCTTCTATTTTCCTTTTTTCCATTTTCGAAACACTTCGCCCGCCTTCATCCCGACTCGCCGTCGCCCGCGGTCGTATTGCCATCGCCCCCGGCGCCCGGATAATTAAATTTCGCGTCCACCCGTGCACGTCATTACCGTCACATTACAACGCACCGGCCGAACGTAATTTCGTATTTTATTCCCGCGATTCGCGAAATTTCCGCGGAAAACGCGCACCGGCGCCTGTGCGGCACGTACACGGCCCGGCCCGACCTCGCGTTATTATCGCCGTAATAAAATAACATTTTCAAAGAGTCCGATGTTCGGAACCGACCGCGCGATAATGGCATAACGCGCGGGACGGCCCGGGGTCGCGTACGTCCCGCGGATAACGAATGCAAATCTCTTAACCGCGGTTCGAGGATCCCCGCGGCGCTAATAACCGCGCGTGTACCTATTCGCGGGCGTATTACAATAGTAATAATCGGCCCGATCTTATTCGCCGCGTTTTTCCCCGGCATATTACGGACAGGAGGGAGTGGCGTGGGTGGGGGGAGAGAGGGCCTTTGCGACGCCCGCCTTAACAGCGCCGAGTGGTTTGTGCCGTCGGGATATCGTGCGCGCACGTCTCTTTTATAACATTAATAATAAATAATAATACGATATCCGGCGCGGCGTACGGACGGGAAAACCCGTCGTTGACGTTTCGCGCCCGGAGCTCGTCGCGTCGTCGCGTAAACGATTACGCGCGAGAGGAGCGAGCACACAATACGCGCGCGTAACGGCGTGAGGACGTGACGAGGCCCGCGGAACGATGACGAGAGCCGAGGAAGTTTAATGGCGTCGTCGTCGTAAACATGTATACGGCGGCGGTATACTCGTCGTAATAATCGTACGCCATCGCGGAAGAGCGCCGCGGTTAATATGTAGTTTAATAAAAGCCCCTCGTCCCACTCACAGCACCCCTCGTCCGGTTCTCGCCCCGTCCTCGCTCGCTCTCGCTCTCTCACTCTCTCTCTCTCTCTCTCACACTCTCTCTCTCCCGCCCCTGCTGCACGCGCGTATTGTATACGCGTTTGCGGTACCCGCGCCGACGCCGCCACGTCGTCCGCACGCACTCGTTCGGCGTATCCCTTAATAACGGCGCGTCCCGCCGCCGCGATGTTCCCGCGCGCCGCCGTCTCGTTCTGAGTTTGACATAAACGCTATTCGGCCTGGCTGCCGTCCAAAAACGGTCTGCACTCCGGCCGCCGACGAGTCCCTATAGCGCGCGCGGTTACGGCGAGAACGAACTAATCGGCCGCGGCGGGCCAAGTGCCGGGCGTGTTTATATACGCCGCGGAGTTAAAACCGACGGAATTGCCAAAAAAAAAAAAAAACTATATTATCCTCCGCGAACCGTCGATTTTTCAACCGCGGGGTTAACGCCGAGCTATTATAATACTCCGCGTATACGTACCGCAAATACGTAATATAATAAAACGTGCGGTTATGGATTTATTCTCCGGACGAGAAAAAAAAAAAAAAAAAAATTACCGTACACGCTCGAACTGTCGTATTGTCGGTTTTACTACCCCTCCCTCCCTGCCGCCGAATGTTTGTTCGATTCTCCGCGAGAAATCGAATTAAAAATTGATGTATTCGCTTCTTTTCGCGTACGCTCTAAACGCCTTTCTCGTTTTTTTTCGTGCCCCCTCGATTCCGGCGTCCGACCGCACGCGTCGGACGAGATTTTTAATTACTATATCGAAAAACCCGAGGCCCGTTTAACCGGCGGCGCACGGAACGACCGTTTTCGTTAATTCATTTCGCGTGCTCGTTACAAATGCCGCGTTACACTCGGTTGCCCGTAAAATATATATATATGCATATAGGTAGGTACCCCCCCCAACCACCGTTGTATGACCATAACAGAACCGCCGTGCCGCCACCCCTCTCGACGGAAGAGCCGCGATTACACGCGGTAAAACACGTTTCCGAACGACATGTTCGGGGAAAAAAAAACCTCCGGTAAACGGGGGGAACGAGGTAACGGGGCATGGGGTTGCGGGTAGGTTGAAAAATAACCGAGTATTTATAGCGATGGCGTGTTAATATCAACGGATTGTTTACCGAAGATCGTATAACGATATAGCTGTGCATGTATTGTAACGGCGCGCGCCGCGCCCGGTCCCCGCAAATGCGCCGCGAGGGGAAGTCGATATGCGTGGCTACGCGCGGCGAGAAACTTAACGAAAATAATAATAATAAAATAAAAAAAAAAAAATAGGAAAAAAACGATTTCAAACACGACAACCGAGAACCTGGTACGATCGGATAGCGTGTAATCCGACCCGGAGACGATCGAGAGTTCGCTGTTATTATTATTATCGAACTAACGAGGTGTTTATTTGTTTCAATTTGCTGCGTTCGTTCGCCACGAGTGCAATACGAAATTACACGCGTACCCCACCTACCCCACCGTGAAGCACGCGTTTCGCGCCGTGTGATATTAGATTTTTCCGGTTTTTTTTTTTTTATTTTTTCGCTTTGAATTAAAACGGGTCTGACAAACAAACACGCCGTCGTGTTTCGCGCCGCATTATACGAAACTTTTTTTTTTTTAACGCAGACCCTAATGCGTACGTAACTCGACAACGGGCACGAAAATGTATACGTATACGTGTAGGTGTATACGTGCGTTTGCAAACTACCCATAGAAAGTCTATTATTGTTTTCCAGGCCCGTATCAGGCTCGTAGCCCCGTAATGTTCCAGGTAATTGGGTGGCTAACCTAATTATATGAATGGTGGGGGGGAGCGTTAAAAAAAATAATACGACTCTTAAACTTTTTTTTCCTACATGGCGTGCTATAAAAATGCTAAAGGGTAAAGACCCTGCAGCAGGACCGGATTAAGTCCGACCATAGCCCTATAGGCTCGTTTTTGTTAATATTCCCACTATTTTCCACTGTTATGTCGTCTAAACGATACACGCCTATAACATGACAACTGACTTAAGCTGTAAAATTATTTTATAACTTATAGGAGATTTAAAATTTAAAATTCAAAACTATCCGTTTTATATATTATCAATGAATCCATTTTAATATGCTAAATTTCGGAAAGCTACTGCGTATAACACAGCCCCTGTTATTGCCTAGCCCTAGGCACGTGTTTACCTCACCTATACGTTAATCCGGCACAGTATGTTTAACCCGCGATCCATATACGATACATATCCGTACATAGGAACTCGCATATTCCGTTTGTGTGACTGTTTATCGAACGACGCGCGTTCCAGCCTGAAAAACGAAATACATAAGCAACGGCTAATAAGGTCTCCGTCGGCCGTTTTCGAACGTCCAAAACCTCTAAACCGCACTCGGGGATAAGGCGTTTGGGATTTGTTCGTCGTACAGGAAAACCGTTACCCGGTTGTTGTTCCCTCCCCCCCGCCCCCGGTGAACGTGCGGAACGCGCGAGTTTCGATTATTCGAGTCTACACGCTCGCGTACGTGTACTGCAATAATAAAAATATAATGTAGGAGACCGAGATAGCGAATTCGTTTTTTTCGCCGGTTCCGTACCGCACTCGAGCACACATCAGTCCGTGTGATTAACGACGGGAAAATATTATAATTCACATAATATACGAGCGATTTTCCCGCGGAAAACATAAAGCTTTCGGTGTTTTCTCGACGACGCGTCCGCGACCGTCGAGTCGTACCACCATATATTATAAAACAGGCTAGCGAGTAGTTTCGGGCTGACAGAAAATCATCGGCGCGGAACAATAATAAATTATTAATTTCGAGTAACCCGCTCGGGATTGACAACAAAAAAAAAAAAAAAAAAAAAAAAAAAAAATCGTAGAATATTAATTTCCCATCAAATCGGGAATTGGATGATCCGATTTCGTAAACCGTTTTTTATTATTATTATTTTTTTTTTTTCATTTAGGAAACGTCGTCGGGACGACGACAATTAGAATAATAATTTTGTTTTCGTATATAATACGCGCGGTAAATTTCAGTATAGTTTTCGCAAAAATCATCGCCGAGTGACGGCAGTGTTAAAGGTGTGAAAATACGCGATTTTTTTTTTTTTTTCATTATTTCCTTTTTTTTTTTTCCCAAAAAAATATAATTTAATAATTATACGACTGAAACCGCGAGAAAACGATTTCGAATTTCGACAAAATACGCAGACGAATTCGAATTTCCGTACGGTAGATTATAACACGGTTTGGTGTTTCTCAACCTTATAAACGTTACGGCCCGCTCGATTAAGTAAACGATTTTCCGATGCTCCTCACCCCCTCCCCCTACGTTTTGTGAAAATTCCACCATCAAATGCACGGAAAAGAAGAATTGTAAAATCAAATAATCGAATGAATAACAAAAGAACTTATAATTTCGTACTGTATGCGTCCTATCCGAAAACACGGTCATCGCCCTCACCCACCCCCCACCCCTTTATAACTCAAAACAAGTTTATCGAAACCGCCCCCGGGGAGACGTTATTTCCCCTGGGGAGGCGTTATCGCCCCCTAGTCAAGAACCGCTGTATTATTGTGTCGTTAATTATCTATATATATGTATGTATATGTGTATAGATGCAAACACGTTTATCCGATTGCGTACGGTATAGATAAAAATAATTTAATCGTCTCGTTCAGACAACGTATGATGTACGGTTTATCTAGATAGGCATTTTCAATCGTGTAAACGGATTCGCGGTGCGTCTTTAAACATTTGGCGTCTATAAATAAAATATTGTAATCGTCGTCATCTCGATCCTGGCTGGTGAATGAATGAAGTGTTATATTATTATAATACGTTACGTAAACAAATATTTGTTTAGGCCGAAATGGTTTGGGCGTGTCACGGGGGCAAGAGGGAAAGAGGACGAACGGAATAGGGGCGGTCGGATGCGATTCCGAATGATACGAGCACGGCCGTTGTGTGCAAAGATTAATTATGTGGGAGATCGGTTCAAGTGGGAGTTTGAGACGAGGGTGCGGGCCGACCTCGAGTAGTCAGCACGGAGCCGAAGTAAAATTATAGAAGTCTCGGACAAACGTTTGATGAATTATCTGTTGTCTGTTATCTAGAACGATCTATTGTACGCGACATAATATTACCGTTATCTTTTGCCGAAACAGGCGAGAGCATAAAAATATAATGCAATATAACGAAACTAAAACGTTTGGATTCTGAGCGAATCGAGAAATACGATGCGTATTGTTTTGTCGTTTGCGCGTACATCGGCAAATGACTCTTGTACCACGAAATGTGGCTCGATTATTGTTGTTCGCGTATATTCGCGCGATTATTCGTTTAAGAATCCTACGTAGCGATTCAAATGCATCGCGCACTTCGTTGCTGTCAACAATGGGATTTACGAAACCGTATGTTGAGGGACGTCGTTTTCGAGTGCGGGGTTCGAGTAGTGGATTCGAACGCCCGCGCGAAACGCGTCGCAGCCCTGCGGTTACCCGTCAAAAGACACTCCGCTCGGAATCGTTTTTCGCTGGCGGCGGCCACGCAGTCCAACCGATGAACACTCCGCGCCCGCCCTGCGCGACCGTCGTCGCGAAACAGCGGCGCGCCCGCCGTTTGTTCCGCTTTATTATTCGTCCGCGACACTTGACGGCGGCGGCGGCGGCCATTGTATTGCGTCGCACATAATCCGGCCGCCGGCGATAACGCAACGCGACTAATGATACAACGTTCGCGGCGGCGGCGACATAATTAACAGGTCTCCGCGGCGGCGCGGCTGTCAAACCAACGTGTCCCCGGACAAACGTGTCGCTTCCCGGCGCGCCGTCGCCGCTTCCCGCGGGGTGTTTTGACGTGACTTCTCGCGGGGCAGTTACACAGCCGTTTAATCCGACATTAATCCCGCGCGGGCGGGGCGGCGGGGCCGGGGTTCGCGCCCCGCGGCCCGCGGGAACGACGACACAGGAATGCCGCGGAGGAAATTGTTCGGCGGCGGGCGTCCGGAATGTCACCGAATTAAACCTCGGGGTAAATTGGTGCGGCGGCCTTTGAGTGCCCCGCGGCCGCAGCGCGCATCGCGTGTACACTGCTGCCGCGACCGTCGTTTCGCACTCTCCTCTTACTGCTGGTTCCGCCGCCCGTCGCCGGACCGCCCGAAAAACCAAAATATTTAATTACATTCGAACGTTATAACCGCCGCAAACGCGCCGCGTGCCGTACACTCCGCGGCAGTGTAAATAAATTTCACTTTAATTGAAACGGATCGCCGCCGCCTCGTTTATCGAACGGTTTGTCTGTTTTTTTTTTTTTTTTTTTTTGCGGCCCGTCTTATGTATTTTCGCGCGTGTAACGTTTGTCACGGGGGCGAAAAAAAAAACCACGCCATTTAGTCGGGTTCGTGATGCCCCGCAGGACTCGTTTTATTTTTATTTTTTTAATGCGTCGCGCGTAAAACTACCTTAACTATATTATAATGCTTTGAGTCTTAATTTTTTTTTATTTTTTTTTACCCTCCGTGCCTCTCCGTGCCCGGCCGAATTAATTATTCGGTACGTATGGATCGTGTTACAATATTTAATACGGCGACGGCGTTCCGCCATAATTATCGGGTTACGAACGCGGTCGAGAAGGCAATAATAAATAAATAACAAATTACGAGCGAGGGGGCGGTGTGGGTTGGCGGAGAGGAGGGGTGGGGGAGAAACCGTCGTGAAAAATACCCAATATTCGATACGCGGGGCGGCACGTAACGGCATAATAACGATAATGATATAGAGGCGACCGGCGTCCGGCGGCGCGGGTATCGGCGAAAAGTTTTAGTTTATTTTCGAAATCAAAAATAAGCGCACGTTACGAAAAAAAAAAAAAAACACCGACCGACCGACTTTCCTTTTTTTCCTCGACAGTCCCCTAACCGC
Source organism: Cinara cedri (assembly GCA_902439185.1). Taxonomy (NCBI): domain Eukaryota; kingdom Metazoa; phylum Arthropoda; class Insecta; order Hemiptera; family Aphididae; genus Cinara; species Cinara cedri. Next base: position 955,159 of record CABPRJ010001905.1, on the reverse strand, counting down.
CGCCCTATGGATCCTTTTGCGGATTCTGTCGATTTCTGCGGTGATGCACGCGCTCCGTCCGCCCAGGGAACGGTTTTTCGATCGCATTGATTATTGTTATAGTTACGTTCGGTAATTGTGTACAAACTGCGAATCGCCCTGTAAACCCTGTAACCCGGCGCTATACACACGCGCGCGCGGATAATTATATTTTTTCGACGGGGTCGGCCTTTTGGGCCTTTTGACATGGCCAGTGTCGGTTTTTTTCTTTCTTCGGCGCGGAAAGGCGTTCCTTTGGAATATGTACACCAAAAATAACACCGTCGTCGAATTACGATTTCACGGTCTCACGATTATACCCGGCCGTCCCCGCGCCGTTTTACTTCGCAATACCCGTTCCCGCCGGGTCACGGTTGTCCGCGTGCGATAATCGTAATTTTTTTTTTTTTTCTATCCATTTTCTCGCCGGTTCTTGTATTTTCGTCGTTATCGCCATTTATAAATGTACCTACTGCACGAAATACAGTCGGGCGCCACTCCTTCGCGTTTATCGCACGTCGCGTATATTATTCCGTCGTACGCCCCGGGTGTAAAACTCCTCGGACGCGCATTCCTCTCATCGGGGGTCGTTCGTACGCAGTGGCGCCACGACGACGACGACGGCGGCGGCGGCGGCGGCGGCGGCGAGGACAACAACGCGCGAAGACGCCGGGCCGCCCGGTACCTACCGTCGCTATTATTGTAACCGTCGTCGTCGTCCTTTTGTTCCGCCGCGCCGTAGCCGACCGAACAACAACCGAAAAAAAAAAAAAGGACGACATTTTTCGGGCCGTTACTGCTCGTATTTTTCCGTCGTTCTTTATTATCTCTTCGATATAATCGCCGCGTAGGTATTATTATTATTATCGTCGATATAATACAGGCGTCAGTCCGAATCGTGTGCGACGATAATATACGCGTTTTTCACGGATCGAGGTTTCCTGTTCTTCCTTTTTTTTTTTTGTCCGGCGGGCGCCTACAAGGTCGGCGGCGGCGGCGGTCGGCGGACAGGTCAGTGGCGCACATTTAAACGAAAAATACAACATTATAATATACCTCTATTGTATTAGATTATTAAACATTCCGGGGCGTCAAAGGGGAGGCGAAAAGAATACCGAGGTATCTAACGTCTTCGTCTTCCGAGACCGCGGCGAATATTATTGTAATGTACAGGGCGATCGACATAATACAAGAAACTATCCCGGAAAGTATTTATTGTTTTCGGGGTTTTTTTTTTTTTTCAGACGAAGAAATATAGAAACTATTAAAGTGTCTACGTCTTATTATATATTATAATATGATTATGAATAATAAGATAAATAATTATTTATCAGTCTGTTATCGGTAATAATCGGATTATTCGATTCCGAATAATTAAACAGACCCGTTTAAAACACAAATAATATATATATATTTTTTTTTTTCTAACGTTTTTAATTATACTAAAATATATGAGTACGTACAAACTAAGATTTCGCTATTTTATTGAACGAGAATTATTCAAAATTTGTTTACAGCAATAAAATAAATGCTATCTAAATTCTCAAAACATAAGAAAATAGAAGAATTTACAGGTTTCTTTACGGTTTTATGTACATTTTCGTTTGTTTGAACCCTATAATCCATATCGTACATACGCGATATGATGGATTGTTATCGGATAATATGACGTCACAATAATCGCCTCTATTTTAAGAAACAAACTGACCTAAAACATCGCCATCACTTTTGATAATTTATTTCGATACTCTGTGGAAATCGAACGTTTCAACACCAACGTCTATTGATAAGTCGATATAGCGGTTTCAACAACCGAAATTAAGGACGACAATCAATAACGGTAACGTATAGTAATGTTTCACAGCCTCCATATTGTTTCCTGCGATATATTTCTAGAAAACCGACCCCGGAAAAAGAAATGTATACACGAGCGCCTATTACCGTTACGTTGATCACGCTGTATGCGCGCGTCGGACATCATGTTACGACTCCGTAATGAATGTGCAATACTACGAGGGTCCTCCGCGCGCGACCCGAATTTGCATATTTTATTCCTCCGTTTCGGACCCGACAAATATTTAGCATACTACAAATTTGCGTGGTCGTCTCGCGGTTGTCATGTGACAATTATTATTATTATATTATTACGGTACCGTGTGACGTTTTCCCGTTTTGTACGGTTTTATATTCTGAGTGTACCAGCGAAAAGGGAACTATATCGGGATGGCGTCGCCAACCATGCTACGGCCGGTATCCCTGCTACGGTTGTCCCTTTTTTTATTTCATTCGTAAATGACGTAGACTTTTAGATCGGGACATTCGTCCGGAGGACTGGGAACCGTGATCCGTCCGAACGAACTATATAGACTGAGGCTCGAATGAGAACAACTTTTCACTCCGAGGACGGCCAACGCCATGTTTATTATGTCGTGATGTTATTCTGTTTTTCCGTATAACACGAAAACTAGAACTGAACTATAGAAATATAGAAGTCTTTGAGACTGATACGGTTGTGTATTATCATTATTAGTTCATCGTTTCAACAATATTCAATCCTCGGTATAAAGTTCCGCCCACCGAAACGCGTTTTCACGTTCAATTTTCCGTCTGGTTGTATAAATCTATGGTAAATAATGCAATTTCTGAATTTGATAAACCTCATATCGTTGTATTCCGTATTGATCAATTTATCGGGTGGTATCAATTGTTCCAAAAACGTAAATAGAATGGCTATAGAACCGAAAAATGTAATTTTAAATTATTAACAATATTATTCATCATTCCACAACGGTCGGAAGACTTTAAAGTTTACTTAAAAAATTTGTTTTGGAAATTTATAATATTGTATTTATTTGGTAGTATTTTTTTGAGCGTACGGACGTTCGCCAATCCGTATTTATGATATTTATTACTAACAATTTACTCCCGAACGTACATAAATATAATAACTTGTATCGCGAAAAACAAAATCCCGTTTTCGCAGGATTTTTCCAGTTTCGGATGCACGTCCAAAATTTCAAATCTTATTTTGGTATTAAAAAAAACAAAAATGAGAAATAACTCTGTTAGGTGCATGTCATGTACTTTATAGAAAAAACCATTCTAAACCACTCTATCGGTATTATAGTTATTGTTTAAAGCGTTCAAACCTGTATTATTAATTAAATCGAATACTCAAACAATTTTTCGTGAAACGTACATTTTTATCCGATATTCAAATTATTATACATAAATCGTTTGTACAATATAAAGGAATACTATATATTATAGCTCGTGAATATTTTTTTATTTGTTTCAATATTATTAATGTTGAAATATTCGAAATTATTTCCGTCGTAACGAATATTGTCCAGTCTGTCGTATGACAAATTATTTAGCGAAACGAAAACTATACACGACCGTTTTCACTCGGTTAAGTTTTGCAGTTTTAGACGCGTGTATAAAGAAAAAAAAGCCGTTTTATTTGTACCGCGTAATATTAAATATATTTTTCTAAACTGCGTGGTCACGAGAATTGAAAAAAAAAAAAAAACGAGTAATAAAATAAATAATATAGACGGAAAACACTAACGAGCGGCATCGGAGCTCCGTCACAAGAGTCGAATTTTCTCCGTCGCCTATTTCGCAGTATTATACACAGAAAAATGTTCTTTGTAAAACGATAAACACTACGACTATGTGTGTGCTTTTGTATTTAATACTTACGATAAAAGATAAAACGATGATAGAAATAGTATACAAGAGCGACGAGTTTGAAAAGGCTTTGAATTCCCGCGAGGCACATTTTTGACGGTTACTGCGCGCGTATAACATTTCATCACGCGAGATTCATTTATTTTGGAGAGAGGGTAGGAGAAGTATGCAGATTGCTAAAAACACCCATTTTTGGGGGACGACATTCTAAAACTCAAACGAAGGTTTAACCCGATCACTTCGTTCTCTCCGATCAAACACTGATTCCCGCAATTTTGAGCTCTGGTCCGGTTACACGGGAATCGCCGAAAGTACCCTCAGAAACAGTGTAAAAGTCTCCGTTTTCGGGGGGAAATTCGACGAAAACTCACGCCTGGCGTAATTTTTATATGAAAAATTTGAAAGAAAAAAATAATCGCAAAATTAAGGACCGCCATATTATATTACGTTGTTAATTATTGTATTGTTATTATATGTAGAACGACCTAACCGGTTCCGTAGTTGTAAACGCCAACAAAACCTTTTTGCGCTTTGTCGTTATACTTGATAATTCGACCGCGGATTCGGTGTCCGGTGTCTATAGACGATAATAATTCGCGTACGAACCAGTTCGGTCTCCCAGCAGCTGCACTCGCTCGGCCGTGCGGGTGTTCCGAAAATAAAGCGAAATTCTCTCGATTTTTTTCACGGTCCGAAAATTGACCGGCGATTTTTTTCCTTACGGTTTTTTTCGTCTTCGTCGATTTGTTCACGCTTCCCGCTCTGGTTACTCGCGCGTTCATTCCGTCCGCCCCCCGTCACCGTTTTTCAGGTCCGGCGGGACCGCGGGTACGGGCGGGCGGCGAGGAGGAGCGGGTCCGATGCCACCGCGGTGTAATTAGCGTAATTAATACGTTCGCACGTGCAAACACCTGCAGCGGCCTTCCCCTCGTGGCGACGCCGGGCGCCCGTATATCTCTTCCGGGATGCTGCAGTATATCCGATGCGGGGAGGGGGACCGAGTGTAGGCAAAACTTTTGGACACGCGTCGACCGTTACCGAACTTTCCGCCGTGTGTGAGTACGTATATGCGTGTGCGTGCGATGCGTTTGTGTGCGTGTGTGTGTATGTGTGTGTGTGTGTGTGTGTGTGCGCGCGTGTATACAGTGTGCACGTATTCGGCGACCGGCATATATACATATGTATGTATACGTAAAAGGACCGCGGAGGGGCAACGCGAGATCAATAAACCGGGCGATGCGCACCGACGACCGGGACGGATGGGAGCAGGGAGATGGGAAGGGTCAGCAGGGTGTGAGTGGGGGGATGGGGGAGTAGATGATCTCCGCCGGGCCTTCATTATGACCCCCGAGTGTATTTGGCCGCGGACGGACCGAGGAGGAGAGTAGGGACATCCGATACGCACGCGAGTGGCGGAGGAGTTGGTGGTGGTTGGCACACAGGCGGCGGCGGCCACGGACTCTATAATGTATAGACGAGCCTTTAAATGATTTCGCGGACCGCGATTATTATTCCTGTTTTTTTTTCCTCCCCTTCGCGAAAAATTACGCTACGAAAAATCCGGAGTTTTTGTTTTCGTTTTTTCGAAATCCGTTACCGTTTTTTCGGTCCGTAAAAATGCCATACGAAAAACTAGAACCGAAGATTTGCGCGCGCACGCGACGACGGATTTTTCATCGAATATTGTGTGTGTGTGTGTGTGTGTGTGCGCACGCGTACGTGTCGTATAAGGAAATGAAATGTCGAAATTTTCGATCGACAATGCGAACCGCCGAAACTATCGTGTTTTTCGCGTCCGAGCCGCTCAAAGGACCGACGGCAGCACCACCGGAATGCGGATTAATAGCCCGCCACCGGAGCGGCGCATTCGGTGACGTCGGTAATTTATAGTCTGTAAACGGTAGTCGCAAGTAGTGTCCAGTGGCTTCGGCGGTTTTTCCTCCGGAATTATATTATTGTTCGGCTAATCTGATGCGTGTACGTTGGACCGCGATGAATGCGCATTGCCGTGTGTATAATAATACGCGCGCGAAAGATTCCCTATGATTTCGCCGCAGTTTTGTACGTGAATAAAAAAAAAAAATAACGAAAAAAATACGACGAACGTCGCGATTAAAAAAAAAATAAAAACAACAAATATTACTCTTGGAAATTGAGAGAGAAAGGGTGATAGGGGGGGGGAGAACGTTACTCGGAAACAATGGACTTTATAAACGATTCCGTTCGCGGCGGCGATAAACCGGATTCCGAATTGACAAATGACCGGCGATAACTATTAGGTTGGTGTACGGGTCTGTCGATTTTTTGCCGATTATATTTTGCTTTATTATTATTATGATAAGTAATAAAAAAAAAATTCTGAAACCGAAATAATAAAAAGAAGCCATACTTGAATGTAGCGAAGAATGTATCGACTATTTGTATTTTTTTCTCTATAAACGACCGTTCGGCCAAAAATCTTGCAGTCGTCGAGTGCATAATATCTTTCCCGAAAAAATTTGTTTGTGTAGTCGGCGATCATCAATTTTTGATTTTCATTGTAGTTTTTTAAATAACGGGAGGAAGTAAAGCGTAGAGAAAGAATAAGAAAAAAGGAAAAATGTACCGTTTTTTCGATTTTTTTTTTTTGTTGTTGTAAATCGATTAAGATTAATCTTAGAAACCTTTTCAGACGCGGTACGATTTCCAAACAGTTCTGTCGTATTTCAGTTATTTATAGCTCGATTCGAAAAGTTCATGGTTTTTTTTTTTTTTTTTTTTTTAGATTTTATCTGGTTTTCTATATCAACGAGAAATTGTTTCGGCTTCTCAAAACCGCTCGGCGATTAGACACACAATTGTCCTGGATCTGAAGTCGTAAAAATCGTTAAATTCACGACATTTCGCGTACTATTTTCCAATTTGTTTAGACACGATTTCTTCGGTTCAAAAACACGACCTTTCGATTGCGTTTCGTGTAATTTCGCTCGGAATCGTTTTTGTTTTCTGAAACCGTTGTAATAATATTTGTTATACCGAAAACGGCCCGACGGGTCAGCTATTTGTAATGTCACGCGTGATATATTTAGATATATTTTATATTATTACGAACGTGGGGAGTATAGTATTGAAACGTTTCTTATTCGTTTTTTTTTTTTTTTTTTTTTTTTTACGACTACCGGAACGCGCGATAATAATATAATTACTTTTCGGGAGAGAGGGGGGGGGTTTAATATTCCATTCCGTCGCGACGGTTGAGCGTATAATACGAATACGGGTAGGGGACGGGGTGAGGGTGAAAAAGGGGCGGGCGGCCATATCCGCGAGTGTGTATAACGCATAAAATATACTAACACCGATTCGGTGCGTGTCTCGGGCCGGTCGACGGGTTTTATCATCGGACGAAACAGGAAATTAAAATAACGCGCGAAAGATTTACGGACTTTTCAACCGCCACCGCCGCCGTCGAGCATACCCCTGCAGCGCCCTTGTAGAGACAAATGCGTGTCCGTCGCCGTGTCTCGTGTCGATGATTCGGATAAGGGCCCCGGATTCGAATGTCCGTTGTTATATAAAAAACAATTCGGGTAATAAATACGCGGGGGGGAAAAAAAAAACGACAAAAACGTTTTCTTTTGAAGTCGATCCGCGTTACGCCAACGGAATTATAATGTATTTCACGTGTGCGCATTGTCTTATAATATGGTACCAGAGCGCTTTCAACAAAAAAATAAATGCTCTTCGCATTGAAATCTAAACCCCCAATACATTTATACATACCTATTATACATATATTGCATTTTTCGATACCTACACCGTTGCCTCCGTTCCCGGCCCTTTTTTTTTTTTTTTTTTTTTTTTTTTTTTTATAACCCCGATACAAACGTACAAACGATTTAAACTTGTCGTGCGCCGGCACTGCTGCGTGTGTGTACAATA
>CABPRJ010001905.1:891541-947257 GCA_902439185.1 Cinara cedri | reverse complement strand
TTTACGTTTTTTTTTTTTTTTTTTTTTTTTTTTTTTTCGCAACAGTAGCAGATCGTTCCTGCTACCCTCCGCGACATATTTTCCTCTCGACCGATATCGGTTTGTTTTCATTATTGTTATTATTACGCGATCTCCGATGGGCGTATACCGCACCTACCGACATCGCGAGGGAGTCGCGAGGGACAAAAGATAATATTTGTTCGGACGCGGTGTAGTTATAGTGTTACTGCAGCAGCAGCAGCAGCAACAGCAGCATCAGCAGCAGCAGCAACAGTAGCAGCAGTGCGTGTTTTCGTTAGCATTTCCGCGTTTACCTTACGGGAGTCGAAACGGGGGAAAAAAAATACAGTTTTCCGATCGCTCCGAGAGAAAATAATAATATAATAACGGCCGTTGGCTATGAAAACACAAAGTCTCCGCGGGATTACTTAGCGAGCGACGATTCTCTCTCTCTCTCTCTCTCTCTCTCTCTCTCTGTGCGTGTGTATGTATACGAGTATATTTATATAATACACCGACCGAAAACCGTTTCGATTTTGCAAACAGTGTATACGATATTTATGTCGACACACAACTGCTGCAGTTCAATAATAATAATAATGATATTTTAAACCGTTTGGGAAATATATTTTAGAATAATTGAAACGGCGCCGCGGCGAAATATTCCGTTTGTCATCGAAAAATAATATCGTATACTTGCGAGATGACTTTACCATACTAATATATTACAATATCGTCGGTTACCCGTGGCAAAACCTCGTAAGTCGGCTTTTGCAAGTTTTACGGGAGAACAGTGGCGGAACATTTATGTACAACGACGCACAGCGTATTATTATAATATATTTGGTCAACATTTCCACTCGCGATAGGTTTTGCAGGAGAGGGTTGCGGGCGGACGGAGTTCGTTTTTTTTCGTAGACTTTAGCGTACCACTTTGTTTAATTAAACCACAAACGCTTGTGAGCGCGGCGTCTGTTTATTCGTACACCACGACTGTTAATTATTATTATTATTATTATTTGTTATTCGAAATTAAAATTTGATTGTTCTCGGGCATTGAAATCGGAGAAAAATTAAATGTTTAACACATATCGAACAACATTTCATAACTTATGTATGCAGGATTAAAAATCCGTCATCAAATTTTCAATATTTTCATTTTCCGGCCGCTTTTCTCGGACTCAACGTTCAGAGATCCACGTAAAGTTCTAATAACGTTTAGATATTTCGATCGTAGCGCGAGGAACGTATTGGTTTCACTATAACGCGCGCTTTTTTTTTTCTCCGTACTTTAAATTATTAAGTTTATTTCGAATACGGAGGGGGGGAGGGGAAGTTATTTTATCATATTTATCAGCGGCTATACGTAACGATACGATTTCTCAACTCCCACTCTGTAAACTATTCGGTATTTATCGTTTACGTAATAATAATAATAATAATAATTGATTTATTTTTCTCTCGTTGCCCGGGACGGTATACGCGGGCGCACGTTATCAAAAAATAATATTACATTCAGTTTTTGCAGTGACAAAAATCCCGCGAGTGGTTATAATAATAATATTATTATTATGATTATATATTAAGTCGGCTCCTCGGAACATCTGCTAACGACGCGTCGGCCGATTTGTCATGTGTGTATTTGATTTTTTTTTTTCTGTCGTCCCCCGAACGCAATTGCCAACAACGACAGTTATAATAATACGCGTGTATATATATATACGTATACATTTATAATATTATTTCGGAATAGCCGATGAAATTTCGTGCATGTAACGTTCGTTGAATAACGGGATATTGCGTTCCTAATACTCGTATATGTGCAACGCGAGGACGGTATTATTATTATTTTATTGTGTAGTCGTTGCGATTTATCTTATTTTCCAACAGTTGCGCGGAATGGCTATATATATATGCTGCACCGATGCTGCAGAGAGCTGCAGAACAAAAAAAAAAGGGAGTATAATATCTATACGAAATATTCGTAAAACATAAGTAATATCGTTGGGGGGAGGGGGAGTTGGCTGGCACGTTTGGAGATATTGATTAAAAATAAAAACAATAATATATAGGTGTAGTGTACCTATATACATACGCGTATACGAGCAAAGGGAAAAGAAAAATAGCAAACATAAAGGTGGCCGTAAAAACGTGTCTCGTATATAACAAAAAATAACGAAAAAAAAAAAAGGCCGATTGGTATGTCGAAACGGATGACACACGGGATGATTTGTTTTATATCTGTAACGATAGCCAATAATTATTGCTATAACGAAAAACGATTCTGAGTAGAGTGTAATAATTGTCAGTCGTATTTTTTCCCTTGTTGCCGAAAGTTAATGACGCGTCAATTCGACGCGAATTATACGGGCGGACAGAACAAATTGCCGGTTTTCGCCGTTTATTTAGAAAACCTCGAGAAAAATAAAAAAAAAAAAATGACGTATTCTCAACGCGCCAACTAGGTCGAAAACGTTGCGAGAGAATTCTTGTAAAGTTTTCGATCGGACCGAGATTTCTGTTAGAACAGTAATTGTTTACAGACACGAAGAAAAAGAAAAAATCCTCTTCTCCGTCAAAAACGAATTTTCGCTCATAATCTAAAACTATAAATATATATACACGTGCGAAGTAATAAAGCTGCAGGGAGAGAGTAAAGAAAAAAAAAATATATATATATTATCGTAATAATATGCGTAATGAAGATTGATTTCCTGGGCATCCGTGAGCGGATTCCTGTGCAGCGCAGCACAGCATCGTCGGCATCATCGGACCGTTTAATTACCGTGTCGGCGGTGTACGTATACGTATACGTTTTTATACGTTCGTTTCGAGACGAAAAACAATGGAAAGGAAATGAATTTCCCCCTGGCGCAGCGGTATAAAGTATAAAGACTGTATAAATGGGGGAGGAGCCGCTGAACTTTGCTCGCCGTCGCTGAAAGTTCGATTAAACTTCCGCGCGTACATATTATTATTATTATTATATCCCGTCGGCTCGCCTCCGTGGATCCCCCGGTCTCCGACTCAGTAAAATAATACGACCCGACCTTCCCGACGATTTAATACGTATACGCATAACGCACAGACATTATACACCGTATAAGTGCGGCAAAAATTGCATCCAGAAATGCACGCTCACTCCTCTCGTATAAGGATGTAAAATATTATTACAATGATCCGAGTATATTATAACGAGAACGAAATTTATGACGTTATATTAAAGAGAAAAAAAAACCACGTTTGCCGTAAAAATATATTTTTGCGTATACCGCGGGCGCATATAGTTAGGAGACGATTTCTTTTTATCGCGATTAAAATGTGTACGTCTTCTATACATACATACTTACGTGAGTATCTGAACCGTCGTGGCGTTAGGGGTGTACTATATATACATGTAGGGGCGTGGAAATAACGATTTTTGAAAAAAAAAAAAAAACAATCGGGTTTTAAACGCTTATTAATATGAAAACGTTGTGACATTTCGCGTACGCGTTCCGAAAGGAAAATTCGTAATGCTCTATTGGTCGTTCTTTTACTTCTTTTCCAGTGTTTTTTTTATTTTTTAAACGTTTTTTTTTTTTTTTTTTTGTTTAGAACGACAATGGCCTCTTGCATAGCCATTGCGCCTCGTAAAGTACTTCTTTTGTACAGTGTTGACGTATTTCAAATATAATATTCTTCAGAATATATACTGGCAGTAACGTTATTCTTGAAATACTGTCCGTTTACGCCGACAACGTTGTGAATCCGCCGCGTCCAAGCGAATTATATTGGCGTTCTGTGTGAAAACCTAACGCCTTTGGCCGTTGAAATAACACTCCGCGTGAGGTAGAAATAACAAAGACCGGGAGAAACGGAAAATTTCAAGTCTGGTTATACGTTTTACGGAAAAAATCGCAGTGTATAATTAGTGGCGTAAATACCGCTTGGGCGAGGTGGGCAAACGCCACAACAAACGAAGGCCCTAGCAGTGGTCTAGACCGGGGCATTATTGGACAAGTTAGGGTCTTTTTGAATAACCGCCCTTTTTTATTTTGTTTGCTTATCGGTTCGGCCTTTAGGACCTTAATACAGTATTTTGCCACGGGTATCGGAAGTTCTCGTTACGCCACTGCAGTGTGCAATATGATTATAATCGTATGCGCGACGAACAATACAATACGAAATTTCGATATATATATTTTCGAAGTGGAAATCGTTGGCGACGGTGAAATATCGCAGCGCCCGGCCCCTTATCAATTTTCCGACGACTACGGCAATAATATCCGATAGTTCGCGCCAAACGCGTACGGTGTTCATTGATTCGCGCGTATTATATTGCGTTTTTTTGTTCACCACTCGTCTTTATTATTACAATATGACCCATTAAACTTTGTCGGATACTGCCGAGTGTACAATACGTGTATAATAAGTATTATAAGTATTCATTTTACCTGGTTATTATTATTTTTTTCATTCCCTCTCAGTCCCCCTCACCCCGGTCCACTTTACAACTACAATCGAAAAGATTTCGAGATGACGCACGTATATGATACCTACTCGTATTATATTATTATGAAAAAAAAATAATAATAATAAAAAATTCTCTTCTTATAAATAATAACGACGAGTGACGACGACGAATTCTCGGTATATCGCAGCAGCAGTGATTGTGCGAGTTGTGACGAACTCGAGAGGGAGGAACAATTTTTTTTTTTTTTCTATAATATCATATACCTGTACAGAGCCGGTAAAGCACATCATCGCGCTCTGCGAAAACAAAAGGACTTTTGTCGAATCGACAGGCGCAAACACCTCGGCTAAAAAATAATAAAAAAAAAAAAAACGCGGACATTATTGTTTTACGACTGGATGATCGCCCGCGGCGTCTTGACACCGTCAAGACCGTCTCTCCCGCCAGTAACCTGTACAATTTACCGGCGGCGGCGCGCACAATGACGTGTACTTCCAATTATTATTATTATTATTATTATTATTATTATTATTATTATTATTATGATTATTGTTCTTTATACGTGAATATTTGTGTACACGTCATAATACCGACGTGCTTCATCGACTTCCTGCTATTTCTGTGCAGAGACGACGGCGACCGGTTAGGTCAGAATGAGAAGCACAAAAAACAACAACAAAACGCCGGGACGTTTATTCGTTTAACGAGCGCGCTATACAAAAATATTATAATATCGGCTCGGTTATTTTCTCCCCTTGTTGTTTGCCGTAAGGCTTAGAAAACCATCGACCGTTAGATTCTCAGTGTAGGCGTTATGGGTACCCGTGTTGTTATTACTGCCGTAATGAAAGTACCCGAAATAACGACGAGCAGCTATCGTTTCAGAATTTTCGAACTTCTCCGAAACTCCGAACCGCGGAATTCTAGCCCCATACATTTCAAATATTTGCATAAAAAACAACATAATATTATAGTGCAGAAATTGTTTTTAGAAAACTACAAGGAAAATCGAAAAACGGTCTTTTCGAAGGGCTAGTTAATTTTTTTTTTTTAGACATTTGCATAAAACCCGTAAATCATCGCAAACAAAATACGATTCCACAGCTAAACATTCAGTTATTGTTTTTTTTTTTCTACAATTTGTAAATATTAAGAAATTGGTATTCAAGGGGAGTTTTTCAATATTAGAAACGTTCGAATTGTCGAATCTAATTTTCTATTCCTGCTTAACTTCGCGGCTGAATTCAAATCTGTTTTCAGAATATCGCTTCTTCGCGTCGATCTACAGAAATCGATTCCCCTGAAATACGGATTGAATTGCTACGCGGGGCCGTATTGTATGTCAGTAAGGAAAATATCGGTATATTCCCTCGACGATCGGTATAATATACAACGGTAAACAATATTGTTCGTACGATTTTCCGGGGGTTTCGTTAAAATTTCAACCGTAAAATTTAAGAACGCGAGTATATTTATAGAATATAGTATTATACGTTTTATAGAACCCGACCCCCGCGATGTCGATACGGTCCGGATGTAATAAATACGCCAAAATAATACGTATAAATACGTCAACGCGCGTTTCTCGTCGGTACCTTTATAACTGCCCGCCATATGCATAATAGAATATCCTGTGAAATAATGTATAAACGCACCTCGTCGGCATATATTATTATCTATAAATAATATCTTTGGTCCCGGCAAAGAAGGGTTAAGTCTCGGTGTGTTTGCCATTATTTTCGTTTCGTTTTGTCTTTAACGCGTGTTTTTACGTCTAAACGCGTGGCATAAGCGCGCGTGTATTTTCAAAATCGAATTCGCTTGTACATATTGCAAAAATAACTATACAAAAATTGATTTTAGGCCTTTTCCCCCTGGACTAATAATAATATATGTGCGTCTGTCGGGCCATATATCGCATTGAATTTTCATCGGAATTCGTATCGTGAATCGATATTATAGATAAAAAAAAAATAAAATAAATAAACCAGAGCCGATACTATTGTAGCAGATCCCATACTATAATTCCGGGTCTTTGCGATAGTTCTTAATCGAATTACGAAGAACAAAGCCCAATCGAAAATAACGAAACCGTTATTGCTACAAACATTCCCGTTTCCCCTATACGGTTTTCAACGATTATTAAAGAAGACTACGAGAGGAAAAAACCGACCTTGTAGCGCACAATCGTAGTAAATAAACCAAATACGTCGCCACGCTCCGAATAAAAAAACATTAATAATCAACGTGTGTTAAATCCCGTCGCAGTTCACGTTACATCCGTCGTCGATTGAAAGAAATCTCGAACGAAGACTTGTCCGCGTGAAATACAAATAACGCACGCGTGTACCTATTATATACAATCATTTTTTTTTTTTTTTTCTTAGAAAATCAGTTTTCCCAGTGAAAACTCCCAAAGACATTCCGGATGTCGCGCCCTCTCTCTCTCTCTCTCTCTCTCCCCCTCCCCCTCCCCCTTCTGGCCAACTTCCCCTCCGTCACCGCTGCCGCCCAAACGGCGAATAACGATTTTGAACGCTGCCCGCCCCGAGGTCGGCTCGTGATGTTTTTAACAAAACCCGGTCGACATAATAACGCGCGCGCGGCCGTGTGCAGAGCTTTCGGTTCATTAAAATCAAACTTTTCTCATTACCGGGCGTTTTAACTTTGTTAAGCTGTCGTGGGAGAGGCGAACGGCGGCGGCGGCGGCGTGGATAATAATAATAATAATAAAAAAAAAAAAACGTCACCCTCGTGCCTGTTTTTTTTCCTTCTCTAAACGTCATCGTAACCGTGAAAAATACATTTAATGACCGTACGTTTTTTTCCCCGGTCATACTGCATATAATATGTGAACGTAATATTTTATTTTAATTATTATTGTTATTTGTTTTTTCTTGTCAATTATGAAATAATAAAATGTCGACGGACGCGTTTAGGCGGTATACGTATGAACATTCGTAAATAACAACAAAAGATAAAAAAAAATGTCGTACACTCACTTTTAGCACACAACGGACCCGAGCGACTATCGTGGTCGGGAAGGTTGTATATCTGTACTACGCAACGATAAAGCATCGCAAACGTAAAGCGATTCCGAACCGAGTATAAAACGCCGGAGTATGTTGAAAATGTCCACTCGTCGCGTAACCGTTGCCGTTTCCCCGCATTCTACAAGGAGATAATATTATTATCAACAACCGAATGGACCGCTTAGTTCCGAAACGAAAAGTTTTTTAATCGGGACACAATTTCCGTATACGTCCTGAATATGAAAAATACAAACAACGAATTCGGTTAAAGAAACTATAGACACATTATTCGCTAAAATAATTTTCTCCGAACGTTTACGCCTACACGGCGGGCAACGTCATTACATATTTTCGTCAGTAGTGAAACGAAACATATATTTTACGGTCGTCCGAACGTCGAGAACGAGCGTATTCGGAGCTGACGATACTACAGTTGAAATTATTATTATTACGTTTTAAATAAGTAATTATTTTTGTACCGAAAGTACGCGGGGGCGGAGCGTTTGGAACGCGCGTTACCGTAAACCATTAACCGTGAACGACAAAAAATAAATAATAATAATATGTAAAACGATAAAGAAGTAGCGCCGAGTCATCCATGAGCGATTCGCATTCTTCTCCGGTAGCTCTTTTATAACATAATAACATAAAATGCATTTCCGTTCGAACGTTATAATAATAACACAGTGATTCGTTATCGACGAAAAAAAAAAAAAAAAAAAACTAATTCGTAAAATATCGTTTGATATCTATGTATAATTTATATTATTTTATTACAGCGCGTATAGGGCGTTTCGTTTGTTTTGGGGTGGTCTGCGAGACTAACGAAAAACGAAAACCGAGCAAACAAAATAAAAAAAAAAAAAAAAAACCTACACTGTANAAAAACGAAAACCGAGCAAAAAAAAAAAAAAAAAAAAAAAAAAACCTACACTGTATTATAATATATTATTAATCGCGATACCGTTCGAAACAATAATAGTATAACGTTGTACGTTTCTCTCCCTCGGCCGACAACAAGGTCACGGTCCGCCATAAAATATTTTCACTGTTATTATTATTATCGTTTTTACGGTGTAAGAAGCGTTTTGCTCCGAATAATATTGTAAACCATTATTGTAGACTCGGGGGAAAAAAAAAATAAAAACCAGAAACAATGTATATGATTTATCGTGCAGTAGTTTAGCGTAGAAATATAATCCCGCGAACTGCGTTATTAACCGCGACGAAAAAAAAAAAAAAAAAAACCCGGCCGGCCAGCCCCGAGTCCAATCTTGCAGATTGGTTTCCGATTTTACGAGAATCGTTCTCGTAGTTTCTCCGCCGACGCCCACGTTTATTCGTGTATGGTTCTTCTCGTTAACTATGCTCGGTTCTTTTCGTGCGTCGGCCTGTGTATTATCGCCGCGCGTGTACATTTTCCCGTTTGTCCGATCTGTGTATTTCGGTCGCGGTTTTTGTTTTTTTTTTAATCGTCAAAAGTACAATAATAATGAGAGACGTGTATAAAAAAAAGTGGCCCGCGCGATAAACGCGCGTACCGAGCATGGCGAAATCCCGTCGTCGCGAGAAAGTTCGCGGAGTGCTCACGGCGAGTGAATTCCCCGGCGGTGAACTCGTTCGGCGATACGGCCGAGGGGGGAGAGAGAGAGAGAGAGAGAGAGAAAAATAACAAAAAAAAAAACAATACGAAAAACGAAAAACGCGACGGCGTTAAAAAAAATCGCCCCGGCCGTTACGCTACACGCGCTCTGCCGCGGCGGCGAAACGCATAAATAATTATTACGATCGCGTTTTTAATTATGATTCACGAGTGTTATTTCAGGCGAAAGCTTCCGCCGCCGCAGCCTCCGATGACGAGATCGTAACAATAATAATAATATCGCGGGCAAACGGCCCGGGCGATTTTTACATCAATTAAACGGGGACGGTCGTCCCTCGCGCCGTCGCGTAACTAATGGACCCGCCGCCGCCGCCGAGAGTGTGATCCGTGAAAGCCATCGCGACGACGACCACGGAGGTCTTCTGGTCTCGCGTGCCAGTGGCTCGAGGGGGAATACGGGAAAAGTGGGGAGGGGAAAAAAAATGTACATATATAAACGCTCGGCGAGGTCGCCATAACGATTTGTTTGACAAACGACCGCGGAGAACGGTTTTCGAGATTATATTATTATTATTTTTTTTCGTCTTAAATATAGAACACCGCGGCGGGCTCGGCGCGCGATGCCGGGCGATGTCGCTGCCGTGCGGCGGCGGCGACGGCGACGGCGACGTATTAGAGAGCCGGCGGAGAAAAGAAAATATCACAAGGGGAAGTATTAGAGAGACGCGAGTCGTTATCTCCGCCGCGTGTCCCCCTCGTTTAATTATAAAATCATTATCGTCCGCCGCCGCCCGGTATAATATTATGTATACCATCATCACGTGCGTACATATACCTATACATACCGCGCGGTATACCATTAAAATCTGTCACGGGACGTTTGAATATAAGTGTTTTCTGGTTTTTTTTTTTTTTTGTGTTTTTCGGCGTTTTTTCTTCTCTCCGTGAAAAATAATATTAATGACCGAAATATATTTAATAATATTGTGCGGCGGGGGGAAAACGCCACTACTATAAAATATAATATCACTACTACTATTACTACTAATACAACTACTGCTGCTGCTGCTGCTGCTGCTGTAGTGTACCAGACTGCCGGGTTTTTTTGAAACAAAAGACCGGGGCAAGGTCGACGTTGAAATTCAACTCTATCTATATAATACAATTTTTTTTTTCGCCCGCGTCCACTAATCGGTTTAAATCAGTCTCATCCGACTGCGGAGTTGAATTACACGCCGGCCGGAGATTCTCTCGAGCCACTGAATATAATATACAAAAATATATATAAATACTGGCCGTCGTCTAGCACCGCTCAAGGACTCGGCGGTGAAAATGTAATTTTCCGTTTTTCACAATAAACGAAATGAAAAAAAAAAAAAAAAAAAAAAAAGAGAAAGTAATAATAATAAACAACCCAATCGCGTATAGGATTTACTCGTATTAAATCGAACTCAATTTCATTATCTATAGACTATGCGCGTAGGTGGGTACAACCCTTTGGAAAATTAGGATTGTGCGGACTCGGCGACAATAATATTGTATCGATGTATAGATCGTTAGCAAACCGCGTGTACTTATTACCTGTACTGCAGACCGTGTTTTGTATACGTTATGATGGGCGTCCGGGAATCGGGCCAAAATTAACCTTTTTTTTAAAAAAAGGTATACGGTAATTGGGCCACTAAAATTTTACATTTATAGCGGGTAGACCGGCGATTGGGCCACTATTTTAAACGGTTTTTTATCATTGAATCCGGTAATCGGACCACTATATTTTAATGCATTGTACATTTGACAAAAGAAAAACGACTATTTTATACTAGTTTTAACCATTTATTTTTTTTTTTCACATTAAGAATTTAAATTTCCTTTTTTTTCGTTATAATCGATTTATGTTGACGGCACTTTTGAATACTATGCAAAGCAATCTATAACACATTATTTTAAAACAAATTGATAATTATTTGACTAATTTTATATTGTATTTTATATTAGATATTATTTTTGTGTTATACTATTGTGGGACAATATGTGGCCCAATTCCCGACCGCCCATTATGACGTCTCGTGTTGCTTTTATCTCACGACATCTGATAAGTAAATACTGGTTTCTGGGAAGAAAAAAAATAATTGTCGATCATTTTTCCATGGAAACGATCGATTTATCATCACGAGTTTGTGTTTATCACACGTTTACATACACATCATGAATAATATTATTATAAATAATGTTAAAGATAACGTATAAAAACGTATTTTCATGGGGGAAATAAACAATAAACAATTCCTTTTTTCTTCTCGGATACCCTTATTTTTTCGGCTTGTCTGATATCGCCTGTAATATTATGTTTACTTGAGCCGCTGCCTACTGTATTCATTAATTGAAAGGATCGGTGCAGGGTTTCCGAATGTTCTCCAGTTTTGTAAAACTAGAAAATTATTTTTTAAACGGAAAGGGTACGGCCTATTTACAGACGAATACTAAAACGTTTGATACTGATCAGTAAAATCGGCGGAAATACCTCTCAATGTTGTTCGATTTCAATTACCAATGTTCGTATATTCGTTGATGAATCGTCTAGGTTATAATATAACCTACATAATAATATCATATGTGTCGTCTGTATATACATACTATGAAAATTTAAATCGGAAATTGGCAAGTATGTCCGATTTCCCACCGCTTATTGATCTGAAGCGTATGGAAAATAAGTGCGCTCCGCCCCTCTTTAGTCTACGATGAAACCGAATAGTACGCCACGGTTTTTGTCACGCGACTAACACGCCGTAATAAAATATTTCTGAAACGAAACGAAATACTGTGTAGACTTACACTTTTGGTTGTATAAATAATATATCGTCGAGATTTATAATAATATATATATATATATATATAACACATTATTGTGTAGTGGTCCTGCAGTTTCCGTTCACCTCTTTCGACGTTCGAGCTGTATCAGATTTCCGTACGTATACGCGCGCGGGTAAAACGATACTGTCGGATAAATCAAACGGAAAAAAAATATCACTAGGAGGTATTTTTTTTTTTATTTGTTTGACGTTATTCAATTTTTAGCGTAATCTTTTCGGGTTCCGCCGCGTCGTAATGATATACTATATTCTCGATTTAATAGCTGCAGTTAATTCGGTATACTTTTCGATGCATTTTTTTTTTTCGTTCGGTAGAAAAGGCGAACAGCGAAAATCTCCGGCCGTGTCCGGGAGAATATTATAATATATTAACCGAAATAATAACATGACGGTAAAGCGACGGCTGGGATGTTTGTTTTTAATTTTTTTTTTATGCAGAACACCGGATTTATATATAAAAAAAAAAAAAAAAAGACAAATAATAAAAAACCGTGCGTAACGATCGTTTACTATTTATGCGCTGCCGCCTGCCGTTGGTAGGATAGTGGTAGGTATATACTTATATATTCGTGAATTTTTACCGCCCGCCAATAATATGATTAGGTGGTTTTTTTTTCAAAACTCGCGTATAGAAAACAGACGCGGTCGGTCGAGGAATAAAAAGACCGATGAGCGATGTGCTCGTAAAGATATTACAAAAGTCACCCGCGTAGTAACGGCATAGTTATCAATCTTTCGGAAGAGACATCGTGGTATGCGCCTCCGGACGTAAGTGTACAGAAATCGTATTGAAGACGTTTTATTAAAAAAATAATAATAATAAAATAAGGGAAAGCACACGGTGGCGAGACGATTCGTGTTTTATTGTGTGTGTGTGTGTGTGTAATTTCAATGATAAAAACACGACAAATAACAACAGCTTATAAGAAGAAAAAACTCAAACAAATCGAACAATGTGCGGTCAAATCGACGACATACTGCAGGGTGCGAAATGAGTATCGAACAATGTCGCGGAGGACCTGCTGCAATTCGGTCGTATGGGATTTAATTGATTTCGAGTCGATAGAACAATATAATGACGTGTACTTAAAGACGATAATATATAATAATATCCGTAGGAGTCCCGCAAACCACAGTGCTGCGAATGAAATGTAAAATATTTAGTCTTTTGTTATTCAGAGCAAACAATCGCGGTGTTTATAACCATTGTCGTATCGAAAAATTGCCGGAGGATGACGGCGACGACGCGTCCGACGTTCCGAAATATTGTCAAATCGTAATATTTTACTGTAAACAATACACTCGAAAACGTGTGGGCTTATTTTCACGTTTTTGATAGCATGGAGATTTGTGTGTATACTGCAGACACCGCGACTCTATACGTCTTTCTTTGTGCGCAAAGGTTAGGTTAGATTAGGTCGTGCGAGCAAATCAGACATCTGATAAGCGAACCGAAATACCCCCGGTAAAAATCGTTAATTTGCCACACGTGCGCCGTGATTTATCATAAAAATGATATCGAAGCAATCGTATTCAGTCACAATATTCGTCGTATCTATTATTTTATGATAAATCACTTCTTTTCTTGGCAAAAGAAGACATATTTCTTCCCCTCGGTTATCCCTTTTTGCTTATCGGACGTTGTCTAACTAATATTATTGTTCAAAACGCAGTAGATTAGGTAATATTTTTAGACCATTCGTTATTCAGTCGAAATAAATAAATAAATAAATATATTTTAAAAATCTGCTATCGGATTCAAAACTTTTGTGTTTATTCCTGTCCATGTTATTTTAGATTCCAAATTTTTTTTCTAAACAATAAATAAATAAAAAAAAAAATTGAATTACCGATAGTAAATAACGTGTTTTTTGCAAGGTTAACTTGGCTACAACGTAAAAAAAAAAAAACAGCGATTAATATATAACTTGCTTTGTTCAGAATCGTTTTTCAATAGCGAACATCCAATAAACCTTCAGAATTTTCCGCTTACAACTACAGTGGCCTGCACGTGGTTTATATTTTTTATCGATACCAATGCGATTACATTTTGTGCGTACTAATATAATATTACATCGCACCCCTGAACGAATAGCGACACAAATCAAACTATGAATATCACCGGAAATCAATTTTTAATATTTCATAATAACTCTTCATAACGTTCTATAATTTTATCCGTGTGAAACTGTTGCAGTTATTTTTGACTTAATTCTGGCTAGAAAAATATCGTGCAACACAACAGCGAGTAGTCGAGTCAGAATCCATTTCACGTCCCAGGAGTGTCGACATTCCACCTTGGAAATTTCGATGCTATATTTTATTAGTTGAAGAAATAAAATCGTCTTTAGTAAATGAGAAAATTCAAGCGGACACCGAATCACATTATAATTTTATAAAGAATTTAATTTTTTTACGTATTTTCGATTTAACAATTGAGAAATCGTATTTTTTCGGGGCGTGTGGATTTATGTATTATACGGTCGGTGGCGAACGCTATAAGGCAGGAAATTTGAATGTATATATATATATATATAAAAAAAATAATAAAAAATAAAAACTAGGACAATGTTTATAGACACGCGGCCGGGATAAGGGGAGTAGAAGGGCACGGCGGCGGCGGTTATACGGTGACTTTGTGTATGTCACCCTCGGGACGGTTGACAGGCAATCAAAACACGTACCTCCGGCCTTTCGCGGACTATATACGCCCGTCCCGAAATCAACCCTTTTTGATTAGTGCTTTCTGACCGGGAGGTGGTTTATCGCACTTATACACAACACCGCCCCTCCCTCGCCTTGTCGTATACCTCCCCGCCGTCGCTCGTCTTCCGCCGCGACCACTCGAAATTATCAAACCCCGAGAGTCCACTTTCCGAGGATTAGTTGTTTAGCGTAAATCCTCGTATACGACACACACGCGCACTCACGCACACACACTTACACGCACGCCCGTGAATTTAACGGATAAAACATTTATAATTTATAAATATATATATACGAGTATTTTCCATTCGCGATATTATATAATTCATTCATTTCAGATTTGTCAACAAGTTTTTATTTTTTCGATATCGAGAACTAATAATTATCGTAAGAATTAATAATCGTAAGAATCGTAAGAAACACGGTTCAATACAAAAATAACTTTCTACACCTCCGGCGACGTACGCGCGAGTATAATTTGGCTTCGGTAAACGTTCTCGAATTTCGTGTTTCACACATATTGTAGACAATTAAATAATATCCGAAATATGTCTATGCAATTTTCTACGCAATAACCTTAGTGGCGGCTGCACTGTTCGCATCCTTGTATAGTATTATTCTAAATTTCGAAAACGTCCGTACGCTGCCGGACGTTCGTTATAAAAATAGAAACAAAAGGAAAAATTGAATTACAGTCATCCCAAAATAGTTACTTTCGTATTAATGCAACGATAACATACGAAATCGATTCCCCGCGTGTACATAATATGACGAGTAATATTATAGTCGCGATGTCTCGATGGTCGGGAAATTTCCTGACTAAGATGGATGATAACCGCGGGTGCGGGTTATTGCAAAAGGAAAAAAAAAATGAAAAAAAAAAACTTGGCGGCCGCGGGGATATCGCGTCTGCCCCGCGATTTGAAAAATGAGCGTACGCCTTTTATTTTTACCACTATATACTTATTCTTTTCTACCGCCGCCATCCACCTTGAGTTATTGCGAATGCGATATGAATTTGAGGATTTCAAGAGGCTTTCACAATAAAAGTTTTTTTTTTCTTTCTTTCTCCCTTACGCTACAGCGTACAAAAACCTCCTATATGCACTCTTCATTTTATTATTGTCTAAAGCCCGCACTGACAGAGCGACCTGAGCGCGTGTACGACGATGACAACGACGACGTATGTTTGTCGGGCTTTTCTCTATCGTGTTTTTTGGATTTTTTTTTTTTTATTATTATTATCGTTTCTTTTTCCGTAGTCGTTATTTCGTTTCTGATGCAGATATTTATTTGTTTTACACCTTTAACACACCCGCCGACACGTCAGACCGTTTTACTGCACTTTTATATATAGTGTAAATATTATAATGTACTCGTATATACAATACATACATATATATAAATATATATATAGATAATAATCAGGGCCCGTAAGGTTGTGCACTAAAAATAACGCGTAAATTTGCGCATTTACGCGCTAATAACCATTCTAAAACTACGCACTTGAAATATTCGCGAAAAAGAAAAAAAAAAATCTTTTTTATTCGATAAATAAAATATCCAAAATCATATTACATTTTATTGTTTCAAATGAATTGATTCGTTGCGTGCGCACGTGCATCACGTGGTAGCGGTAGCGCGATAAAATTGTTTCCGCGGAACTGCCGTATAAAACTCCTCGTAAACCTGCGCACAGTCGTACAAGAATAATATTTAAAAAAAAAAAAAACCGTAAAAAAATACTAGCATTTTGTAAACGTGTTCGGAAAAGCGCGTAAGAAATAATGATTTCCCGAATTTATGTGGAATATGCGCTAATAATTTCAAAAAAAAAAAAAAAATATCACGTCGAATTTGCCAGTATGTCCGAAACACGCGATAATACGGTGT
This sequence comes from Cinara cedri, assembly GCA_902439185.1. Lineage (NCBI taxonomy): Eukaryota > Metazoa > Arthropoda > Insecta > Hemiptera > Aphididae > Cinara > Cinara cedri. The sequence continues at coordinate 930,697 of CABPRJ010001905.1, read as the reverse complement.
ATTAAATTCGACAATTTTTTACGGCTCAATTATTGCTACGGAACGGATCGTTTGGCCCGCTTTATAGCGCGTTTTCCTGCACGTGCAATTTAGTTACTCAGCATTAAACCCCAAGTGTACTCGGGTGATGTTCCGCGGAACAAGTGCGGGGTACGATGTAGTTCTGTAGAACTATTCCGAGGCGCCACCGGCAAAACTCGTACATCAACGGCGATCGTCAACATTCCGAAACGAACCGGCACGTTAAGACGACGGAAATCCGACGGTCCTTCACGGCCGCATTGTCACGGTTTTCGCCGCGGTACGCGTGAGCGGCGCCGGAAACCACGGACAACGCCGTCGAGTTCGATCGGCGGGATCGTGCGCAACGCCGTAAATGCCGAACTGCCCGATCGTCTGTCCGGCGGTAGTGCGGTTTTATTGTATCGACCCGGCCGCGTCGTCGCCGCGGCGCGAACAATCGAAACCGTACAACCGCGCCCGTGTTGCGCCGGTGTTTTACCGGCCGTTCTACGCGTACGTAGTCCGTCGACATTCGTCCCGGCGCGCGCCCGCCCCGCCGCGCACGGGCACACGAACGCGCTGAACGGGCCGTGTCCGTGTTGTTGTCCGTACCGCGGCACGTTGTAGTAAAGTTCACGTGCGCGGCGGAGGCTAATGGATTGTGTAACCCAACCGACTATCGTTTGAGCGGTAAATTTATATTAATATCCGGGCGTCTGTTACGTGTGTATACGCGTATATCCGCACTCCGCGCGCTCATCGCGATAATACGTTCGTATTATAAACGCTCTGGGGTATCATAACGTTGCACGTGCGCGGGCCCGTTTGAACTGTTATCCGGTCGACGTTGCGCCGCGCACCCAAAAAACGGAGAAAAACGACGGAAAAAAAAAAAAAAATCACCCGCGAAACGACTCCAATCGATACCGTCCAAACACCGTAGGCGCCTGTTGTCGCAGATTACACAGCCCGTCGAGCGAACATTAGGGGGGAGGGGGGGTTATTTCCCCTTATCAATCGGTAGATCGTGTAGATAATGTTCCGCCGCCGCCGCCGCCGCCGCCGATTTCCCGTCGAAATCCCGTCAGTCATATAGCCGACGTCGCCCGTATATTATTCCTTAGGAAACGTCATCGACATATCTCTGTCCCCGATTATCGTACAAGTCGATTTTGTTCCGTACAGGAGGTTTTTAACGCAAACTTAAAACGTAAAGTTATCCATTTCAACTTACCGGGTTTATCGGCCCTCGTCTTAGACCCCCACTCGACCCGATCTCCCACACGATCCACCGCAAACGCCGACCACCTCGTTTCCCCGATTTCCTCCCAAGTTGATTTCCGTACTGCTCGCGATTCCTGCGTGCGCGAACTACCTCAGTCCGGTTATCTTTGTTTTTTGCCGAAGCCACGGCCACGCTACCTGTTATCCGCTCGGTCCCCGACCACTCGTCTCTCGTCGATTTTCCAATAAAAACTGCGGATACGCATTTCGGCCGCTGGCTGCTGCGGACGTAAAACGGTATAAAACGAAAACGTTACACAATAATGTTATACGACGGTACGGGCGGCGCAGAAATTATTGTTCTCCGATATTGGAATCCGACTCGTCGTCGGCGGCGCCGCTGCCGCAGCCGAGAAACGAATATAATAATAAAAATACCGCTCCTCCGCCGCGGGGGATCGGGGGGGAGGGGGGACGATTATATTTTACGAATCGAACTCCTCCGCCGTTTGATATTGCGCGGTAAATGGACGGGCGAAAAGGAGGGTATTATATTCGGAGGGCCGATGACCCGAGCGGGGTTGGCGGCGGCGCGGTGGCATGGGTGAGGGGGGAGGGGCGGGCGCGTACGGAGGAGAGGTAGCGGCGGCGGGCCGGCGGAAACGGACGATTGTGCAGCTTCTTTCGCGTGTTTGTTTTCCGTACACAGACAGTAACTGAGGGCAAACAACATCGGTCCCGGCGTTAAAAGCCTCGTGTATTTTATACATTATAGTCGTCGCGCCGTTCCGTTTTAAACGTTTTCTCGGGGGCCGCCGACAAACATCGTCGTGAGATATCGCCCGCCGTACTAATTTCTGTTCCGGGCCTTTTATTCCGTAATAGACGAGAACCGCCGCCGACGACGACGACGACGACGTGCCGCCCGCCATTATTGTTCCCTCGAAAAAATATCTCCGCACTGTCGCTGTCTCTCTTTCCCATTCTCTACCCGCACTCGGCTTGTTGTCGGTCGCCGTCACGGGGCGAAGGGCCGCGCGCGGGGAATAGTCGGCGAATAAATAACGGCGCGCGCGTTATTATAGTAACGCCGCGCCGCGGTAAAGTGCCGGGCGAAATTCCGCAACGGCCGTGCGTATGCATACACGCGGCGAACGGGGCAAAGAGGTTCTCTTTTCTTTTTTTCTTTTTTTTTTATTGTTTCCCATGCATTTAAATTATACCGTTTTTCGCCCGGGACAACTGCGACGCTCGTTTTTCCCGCGCACAGCCCGGCTCGCGTTCGCCCGGGCATTACAACGGTAAGCTCCTGTTGCGTCGCCACTGCGCCGCCGCCGCGCGTTCCCTGGTAACTATCGCCCCGCGTCCGCGTCCCGTCACGCGCAATTTTACGTTTTATACCCGCGGCGCAGAGGCCGAAACGCGTCCGGAGCCCGGCCCTTCGCCCGTAAACGTCTATTAAATAATACGCGGGACGTAACGGCTGCGTTTCACCCGTTTCAGGGGCGTGCGCGGCTATTCCGAACGAGAAACGGAAATATTATTAATTGTTTTTCGGTTTTACTACACGGGACGCCATATAATCGCCTACGCCGTGCTCCTCTGGTTATCGGTATAACAATTGCGACTGTTTGGTTCCGAACAATTAGACGGTCGAAAAAAAAAAAATAAATAAATATTTTTGAACGCTTATAGTATCGCCGTGTATGTTTGTACGCGAATACTTACAAACTGAAATATCAATATTAAGAGCTACACAAATTTAACGGTAAAACAATAATATTTAGGTATTTAAAATGTAAAACGTAAACATTTTAAAGTTACTTTGTATAACGTTTATAATATGTGCTTTTATTTTTTCGTATGGCTCCAGTCATACTTGATAAGGATTGTTATCGCATAGTACGGCGTCATTTCAATCGCCTGTCATCGACGTGTTCTGACCGGAAGCCTAGCTCTAATCGAAAATTTCGTGTAGACTCTCGTAGCTCGTTCCGTTAGAAACATTTCTTGTTCTCCCGTTTTAATTCCCATCCTGATGACGGTCTGTTTGTTGTGTAACCCGAAATTCCGCGTATCATTCCGAGACTGTAATTATTTTATCCGCGACTGTAACGCATTGTATTATAATACAATTATGTCGAAACACACGAGGGGAAACAATTATTTTCGAGGGAGAGGCGCGAGTCGCGTACGGTCCGCCCCGAAGTTTTGTATACGTACGTCCGTCCATTTTGTAATTAAAAGGAGTCGGTCGTCTTCCGTTGATAATGACAGTGATAACCGGCTATCTCTAGTTTGTGTACCATATACAATTATTATAGAATTAGTTGAATTTGATAATATTGTTTGGTTTTTTTCTTTAAACTATTATTCGTCACTATTTTATATTTACAAATAAGAAAACCAAAAAAACGAGTCCTTACTTCAAGTTTCACTTTCAAGTTAAATTGAGCGGGTGTGGTAATCGTTTAAAAAAACTTTAATTTCTCTTCTAATGATAAAATGACGACGGCGCGTGAAAACCTATCGATACTCGACCCTCGTCATAGTATGAAATATCCGAGCGAGATAACGAGATAGGTTTTCAAAACAGAAAGCAATTTGTATATTCGAGTATATTTTGAAATCAAATCATCGTAACATTTTTTTTTTTTTAATTCGAGAAGAATAACAACGGTAGGTACCTGCGTAAAATCGGATTCTACCGACGGGAAATATTATTGTCATCAATTTTGAACCGTTTATCGACCCGAGAGAAAATACGTGGGTAATTATTTACGAAATATGTAAAAAAATGCGGCCGCGCAAACGGATCAAATGGGTAATTACAATAAAAATCAATCTCACGTTCCGTTATCACAGTCGCCGCGTTCCAAAAAAAAAAAATTTGCGCGCGCGTTTAAAACGGCCCGAAAATCGCGCGCACAATATTATTTAACTGACGGCGGGTGCTTTTTCGGGTTTTTCAGGAAAAGCGAACAGAGCGTACCAACCGTACCAGCACCGCGGTGACAGCAGCGACGGGGAATGTGACGAAGACACCGCGGAATTTCAGCCGAACCGTCACCACCAGCACAGCGGTTCGCAGCACGGCCAGTACCACCGGCACCGCAGGCCCAACCACACGTACCAACAGCCCGGCGGCGCGCTGCTGAACACCGACACGAGCGGCACGTCCGGCAACTGTTCGGACGCGACGCTCACGGATTCGGAATTAGCGTTCACCAGGGACGCGACGCTACAGTTGCACGACGGTAAGAATCCCGAGTTTTCATTTCGTTTTTAGTTTTTTTTTTTTTTTTTTTTCCGGTCCGCGGGTTCTATTTGAGATTCTGAACGTGGCGAGGGATCACTATCGGTTTTACACTATGACGCGCGTGCGTATTTATCTCGCTCCGACGGATAAACTAATAACGAGAAACGTTTTTCCTGTCGCATTTCGGAACCGCAATCGACGCATTACAGAAATCGTATTTCGATTTCCCGAGGGGGTTCAATGAAAACTGGGGAACCGCTGGCGATTTTCCGTAAAATTGTCGTCGGTTTCCGCGTCACCTCGGCCAACAAGGGAAAAATGCGACCCGCGCTCAGAATCGCTTTTTTTTTCTTTTTTTTTGTTAGCAACGGGGTCGCTTTCGTTACGTACGGATATAATGTCCATCACTCGTATAGGGCCCTCCCTTCGACCCTCCCGGTATTTCTCATCGGCAGAGTATCGGCTCATTTCATAATTTTCTTTCTCGTTTCGCAACTTACACCCTCCCCGAGTGAACGATTCCCCCACAGTTAAGTATTATAATATAGTCTCGGGGCATTCGCGCCGACTGTTAAGCCGACGATAAAATATGTCGCATAATATATGCTGCGGCGCGGCAACAACGGGTTTTTTTTTTTTTTTTTTAAGTTTTAAGTAAAAAATATCGCCGCGGTTTTCTTCGGGCGCGCCCGTGTACCCGCGTGTGTACGCGCGTGTAAATAGTTTTCAGCGTTTTGCCGGATTCCCGGGACGTGTGTGTAATTTTGAGTAATGCGTTACGTTTCGTTTTGTTTTGTTTTTTTTTTTATTTACGTAAAAAAAAAAAAGAGAAAAAAAAAGACCTCCGCCGCGCGGTGGTCGCGCGCTCGCGGATATTTCTTATTTTTTCGGCGGTCGTTTTTCAAAATTAGCAACCGCCGTCGCCGCGACGTCACCCCGGCCCCGCGTCGAACACCGAGCCGAGATTTATGTGCGTTTAAAGAGTCGCGGCGCGAAAAACGGGCGGCGATCCTCGTGGGACTACTCCTCCGAAAGGGTCCGGAAAAATCCACCGACCTCGGCGACAATATGTGCGCGTAACACGCTCGGTGCACAGTATACTGTGCACCGTCCCCGCACCCGGTACTCGTTATACGAAAACAAATCGTCCGGACCGCCACCACTGACGCATAGGCGCCTTTTTATTCGCGCATTATAACGCGTACGCGGACAGAATATAGTCCGGTAACGAGGAAAACGCGATAAAGGCGATTCGTGCGACCGCCCCGGCCGGAAACGGCCGACCGGATGACGAACCGCGCGCGCAATAAGTTCTCCGATAGTTCCGCGGGTTTTCACGCGACTTTCTGCGCGCGTCGCGACGTTCTGACGTTCCACGCAAGTCACACGTTCGCGTGTTACTGCGTGTGAAAACTCCGCGCAGGATTCGCGAACCGACGTCTCCATCCCCGTCGGGGGTTGACCGATCGGTGAGAAATAAAAACCGCGAGAGAAAAACGTTCATATTAACGGCGCCAGAAATGTCCGTCCGACACCGCGTCCCGACTTTCGCGCACACTTTCGAAAAGTGAAAAAAAACAAAAAAAAAAAACGGACGGGACGCGCTGTCGTCTTCGCGATACGTCGACCGGCGGTCGGTCGGCCGCGTGACATCGCAGGTAAACGCCGTCGGCCGAACGTTCCGGATATCGGGGCCCCATCAATCAACGCCAATAACGCGGTTACGCAATAATATCGTACACACACACACACACACACGGCGGGGCCGTTCATTAGGTAAATTATAATTACTCCGCGGGGCTTTTAGGACGTTTTCGGCCACGGAAAATAATAATAATAACAATACCGCCGGCCGATACTGTGCGCGTGTTGTTATTATTATTATTATTATTATTATATCGGGCGCGCGCTTTTAACGTGATTAACGGTCGAACGCCGGCACGAAAAACGACGGAGCGGATGGGCAGGGATCGGGGTATGGGGGGGCCGCGGTCGAGGGGTAAGAAAACGCGCAACGACTAACACGACTAATAGATAACAATGTATTGTGATATGTACGCGTATGCGTACGTACGCACGCGCACGCACGCACGTCGTTGTTGTGTTGCGCGTTGACCGGCGGCCGGTACCGTGTCCGTCAATTAGGGAAAATTGACGTCGGGGCCCCGGCAGAGTCCCGGGCCCCGCGGTCAATAAATCGGCCATCGCGTAACGTGTCCGACGTTATTATTAGGACGCGCGGCGCGGCGATCGATCCCGTTCACAATTAAATTATTATTATCTCGATCGGCGAAAATAACACGTGTATGTATAAACGACCGGGGGCGCGGGCGAGTAAATATATATACGATAGTAATAACGCCGTAACAATAATAACAATAATAATAATAATAATAATAACCGTAAGAGTCCGGCGCGAGACCGTCGGATGTGCGCCCGGGAATTTCGCGACCGGAGGGGACGCAGGCGAATATTCGCACAGCGCTCCCGGCTCCGTGTTCACCCGACAACCGGAATTCAAAACGCGGATCAACGGAAACGAAAAAAAAAAAAAAAACAATAATTTCAATCCGGATGGATATCCGTCGAGCCGTTCCCGTGTTCGTGACTCCGGCCGAAATATCGTTTTATCGAGATTGAATCACGGTTGACACGACACTCACCCGTGGTGGCCGTGTTCGAAATCCCATTGCTCCGGGGAGGGACGATACGACCGTCAAGCCGACCTCCCTGGCCGCTGCGGTATACGCGCGTACGCACGAGACCGGGTCGATCGATATTTCGCGTTTCGAGTACGCATCCGTGAAAACATTTAGAAAAAAAAAAAAAGCGAGCCGCCAGAGTTCCGTCACCGTGCCGAGTTCGCCCGTCCGACAGCCTACGGTCTCTCCGGTCCGCGGGACTGCCGGACGTGTTTGGGTAGGTCGTGACGGTGTGGGCATAACGGAACGCGGTAATACCGTCGCGGACGAATACGTTGTCGAGTACAGAGTGGACGGCGGTTTCGGCTTCGAACGGAAGTCGGTTGTCTTCAACGGCAAATCCCGTTGGCTATTTATCCGGCGCGAAACGGCCAATAAAACCGCCGTAAGCCACACGAATTCGGCCGTAACGCTACACGCCGTTATCGTTATCCGATATAATCTTATTGATACGCACTTACGAGAGCCGTGTGTAGGTCCAGTGCGTGCAGGTAATCTAGTAGCGAACAATATATTACGCCCTTAGCGTACGGCGACGTGGACTAGTGTCGTGCGGAACGGGCTTAAGTACGGATTACGCGCGGCCGTGTATAATTCGTTATATTCGTCCCCGATCCCCGGACGTTTATAACCGGATAAACCGTAATTTTCACGCCGACGCGACGACGACGACGACGGCGGCGACGATATACGTTCCGCATTACACCGCGCTCTAACGCGACAATCAATATACAGTCAAGTTAGATTTTCACGACGAGTCGTCCCCGAGGCGGATAACGTAAACCTCGCCCGCAATACGATATTCCGACGGATAAAGTGCCTTCGTGCCTTCGCTTTTGTTCGTCTATAATAACACACGTATTCCATACTTCTCCGCGAGAGCCTCGCGAGCTGTGACCCAAACCTCCCATCGGTCGCCGGTATATCACACAATGTATACAATATTAATGATACATTTTATAACAATTATTCAATATCCATTCGACAATTTCCATCATTTTTTTCCCGGGTCTCTTCGCCGGCCCGTTCCGCGTACTTCCCACCCCCTCGAACCCTTGCCCGTCGGTAACCCGTTATACTCTCGGATGCGCTACGTTTTTTTCCTTTGTTCCGGGACGCCGGATGAGTTCCATTTTCTGCAGCCTCCGTCCTTTGATAAACTCCGTTGTGTTTGATTATAATAAACCTCAATACTGTAACGGCATTATATAGAAACCGCGTTGTTCTTTACGGTTCATCGTTCGCGGGCTAATATAATAATATCGCGGTGTTTTCATATACATTATACAGGTAACGTTGTTTGTAAATTATACGACGACTTTGGTAAAAAAAAAAAAACAAAAAAAAACAAAAAACTGAAAAAACGTAATAAAAAAGTCGAAAATTAAATTTTTTTCACAACATAACATAGACACTGCAATACGTTCATTTTGAGCGTGTAAACATCTTCTTGTCTCTAAAAACGCCCGTCGTAATATCGTTAATTGCAATAGCGATACTGTAGTAACGTTTCGCGCGAGCGATTTCCGTACAACGTAATCGGGTTAGATTTTATTCTAAAGTTCTCGGCGCCTATGTCAAAACTGCAATTGTCTATTTGTTTCCGCGATTTATCGCGGATTGCCATGCGTTGTGCGCGAGATCGCTGCGCGCGCGACAGCGCACTACGATTCCGATATTATTTTCACGGCGCGCGCCGTTATCCGAACTAATTAAAAACGGCGGCGGCGTTTAAAAAGTTGTTAAACCGTCGCGGTATAGGTTAGCGTGCGAAATAAAAAATACATTTTCGCCGAACGTTATTACGCGCGCTTTATGTGTTTTAATATTGTAAACTCGGCGGCCGCGCGCTCAGACTACGTATATATATATATACGTGTACATGTTATTATACACGCATTTATATAAGTACGTACACGGTATACGGTATACGGTATCGCGTACAAACAATTTCCCCATAAACATACATAAACGGCGCGCGTCGTATAATAATTTCGCGTAAACTCGGAATAATTACGTTTAAATGAATATTAACGATCTCGACTTTTTCGTTTATTTTTCGTTTTTTTTTTTTTCACCGACAGTTTATCGCAAAGTCCGCGGCGAACGATAATCGCCTCCCCACTCCCCCTCAACCACCCCCCACCCCCACCCACGCCGCCGTCGCGGGCCCGGACGTTCTCATCGCGTGTAACCGCGGCGTCATCGCACAGAATATACGCGGTACAGTCCGCGGTCCGTCCGGCGCGCTCCGGGGGCTGGGGGTGTAGACCTTACGTTTCACGCGCTTTTCCCCGGCAAACCCGACGGCTGTACGCCGCGGTATCGAACCGTCTAGACGCGAGTTTCGCCGCTGAACGGCCCCGGCTCGAGCGTTTGAACACGCCCGGGCCGACCCAAGTTTTGCCGGCCCTTGTGCGTGCGCAAATACTACGCAGACAATTTCAAAACGCCACCGCTGAAAAATGCCGCCGTATGTCTGCGTCGCCCACCCCTTGAGCCGGACCCGCAACTGTCGTGACAGTCGCGCATCGTTACAAAATAACTAAATTGCTGATTCGCGCATATTATTACGCGTTTAAAAAGAAAACGACTGATTTCCATACGATTTTCATAGAGCAAAATCGCCGAAACATTATCGTGTAGCTTTAGATATTGAACGGAGCAAATTATATTATGTAGGTTTTACTATATGGGTGTTTTTTTTTTGTCTGTAAAACTACATTTTACCAGAAATCCTTCTCCGATCAAAAAATTTACAGGAACCCTCATTTAGCATTTTCGATCTATTCGAAGTGATCCAGTGGTACACTCATCAGCATCATCAGTTTATTCCGGGGGAAAATTCGGAAATAAAATCCTACTTGATGAATATCATTCCTCACTCCCGAATTCGTTAAAACGTATATTATCATAGTACCTAACCGTAGTGTATATGTGTAGTTTATTCGTAATGGCCGGACTGTTAAAAAACGAAATTCCCGTATCGCGAATAATGCGTATACCGTATATATTAATTAAAAATAATTGTTTTAAAACGAGATTATATATTTTTTTTTTCTTTTCGTAATATTATTAAAACAAACCTGTAGGTGTACCTACGTAATAATAATAATATAATAGAATAATATTTTCGCCGAGCTTTTAACACGATTGAATTTTCCGGTTTTTGCGGCTTGTAAAATTTAAAATAATAAAATAATATATCGATGTACGAATACACATTAAAATAATATATGTAGGTATATATTATAACGCGGGGTTGATTTAAAAGCCTCCGTCGGAATTATTATTATTATTCCGGGACGATTTTTGCCGGAAAGGGTTCCCTGCCGGTCGAAATTTATATTTTTATACGTTCGCGAAGCTTTCCGAGCGTGTACCGATCCGGCGGTGGTAATTTTACGGACAGGTTTTTTTTTTTCTCGATAATATCTAATATTCGCGGGGTGTATTTTTAATAAATTATACCGGCCGAACCGCAGTTTTAGTACTGTACGAAATGTCTGTTTTTTTTTTATTATTATTATTATTTTTTTTTTAATATATACGATGTTCTTGTTTGTTTTCACTTTGACTTAGGTTATTATACCCCTACCTATATAAAGCCGCCAGACGGCTCTATACACCCTAAACTCCTCTCTATCCGCCGCCCACTCCCTCCCGGTATCCAGGGATACAAATCCCGCGTTTTGCATTACAGCACCTACCTATATATTTATACTTACCTAATATTGCGGCAGTATTTACGGAGACGGCGGAAGGGTATAGGGCGAACGCGGGACGTTTTTGCGCAGGCCTTTGGGGCGTTTCAAAAAAGCCTCGTGCCAAAATAGATCCCGGAGCTTCATCGCTCCACGGCGATTCAATTATCTATCTCGGATAACTATTATTTCTCGTTTATCTGTAGGTAAAATAAAATCCAAAAACACCGGTACCTATCTAGGTAAAACACAATACTGCAATTCTACCGTCCCGCGGAAAACCCCGATAACTCCGACTTTGGTTAATTTCGGTATCAAATTAAAGCTTGCGAAATCGACTATAAAATACGTTATTCGATAAACAAGAAATCCGTCTGGAAACCGAAGAAATTAACACATTTTAAGTAGAGCTCTCATAAAGTGCAAACCAAAATCAAGGTTTTCCGAAAGTTTGGTTCTTTTTGAGCTATCGTGTTTGTTTGTATAACGCCAGAGTTATAGATATGTGCGGATACTTGAAAATTTATCCGGTAAGAGAAAATTTAAAGAGGCAAATATTTAATTTCCTTCAGGCCGACCTGGCCCCGTCCCTGCTTGGGCGCAAATGACACGTCGTCATCGTCGACCTATCTAATAATAATAATTATTATTATTATTTACGACCGGAAAATATAATATTTGTCTGAAAAGTAGTCGATTTACCTATCTAATATTATAGGTAATATATTATAGTCGACAGCAGTTGTTGTAACGGTCGGTAGTCACTAGTAACTGCGCACTGTGTATTGAAAACGAAATTAATGTTTTCCGACGCCCAGTTAATAATTCTCTTATTTTCGAAAACGCGTAAAACCCGCAACGGTTTGTTCAATAATAGGTAATTTATGCGACGTAATAAGAATTATTATATATACGTACGTATTATATATAATATATTATTGTAAAATATGGTCGACGAGGCTCAGGATATGGCGGGGAGAAATGGTGAGGGAGGGCTCGGTAAACTATAACGGAACAATAAAATAGTTTGTTCATTTCCGGTTTTCGTCGTCCTCGTTGTCGACCGGGTGTCCTCCACCCCCTTCGAATAATGACAATATTCAGAAAATTAAACACACGTTAGTTACTAACTGTGTATTACGAAAAGTCATTCGTGTTTCACAATATACACAAAATATCAATAATATTCTCGCATAATGGCTTGTCCGGGTAGTATACATTCTTAAACACGCGACCCTAAATTTCGAAAAAAACAATTACACCGCGTGCGCATCGACAAAAACATCAACTTTTCCAAACACATTCGACGCACAGTTACTAAACAATTCCAGAGTAGCCGGATTCCTTCTCTTCTCAATAATCAACGTTAAAAGCCCTCTCTCGATTTCAACGAAACTTTCCGTCTGTAAAACATAACTTGTGAGTTCAGAGTGAGCTTCAAACATCTTCAAGTCCATATGGTCGTCCATCGAAGCTGCTCAATAAGCAACGTTACCCGAACTTTCTGTGTAGATACGTAGGCAATCACACTATGCGAAAATCTACCGACATGTAGTCAACATCATAATTCATACCCGCATCTATTCTTCTAAGTTTCACACACCTAGATCAATGTCAAATATCTCTAAGAGATGAGACGGTTACGAAAAATAATATTAAAAAAAAACTTACTGATAAAATTGTAATTCTTCAAGCCTACTGCATCACTAATCGCGAAAACCCACTCCAACACTCAACTAACAACTGCGATTTCTCCAAACACCACGGAAGAAGCGCGAACTTGATACAGAGTAGTTTACACAAGGCAAGGAAGGCGGAAGCGCCGGTACTATTATAGTAGAGGACTCGCGGACGATGAATGTGAAAAACGGTAATCAATCTCTTTCTCGGTCGTCGTCGTCGCTGCAGAGGAGGTTTTTCTATACAGTGTGTGCGCCGAGTGGAATGCCATTTTTCACAGGGGACGCCGCTGTTCACACACGCGAGGACTATACGTATACATACACTCGGCGAAATCCAAAACATTCTATGAAAGAACATATATATATATATTTACTACGTACCTACCTATATATATAAGTACAACAGCCCTCGTGACGACGGGTGTGAATTCCTCGCGGGACCCGCGGTCGTTATGATATTGATTTTTAGCGTGTATTCTTGTTATAAGAACCGCATACTACATCGTCACCGCCGTAAGGCTATAAATGAAAATACAGTTTGAGAAATTCGAAATAATATAAAAGAAATGCCGCCGTAGGTGGATATAATACAGGTGGTGTAGTATCATTTTTAGTTTAAATACCGAACTCGACGATAAATAGCGTACTCGGAACTCAACCAATATCCGGTCTATGTATATCAGAATTCGTTTCTTCGTTGACTTCCGAGAATCGAGAATCAATCTCCACGTATCATTTCTCCCACATCCAAAATCCTGTCTAAACGACAAGGCGTTTTGGAAGGTTACAAAAAAAAAAAAAAAATAATTCACCAATTTAAATTCCTGCAAATAGTTTCAATCGCCGATCACAACGACTCGTCCGGACATCGTACAGTCTCTGAAAGACGTACATACTTGAAACAGAGTAGTTTATACACGAGGCAACGGTCACAAATTTTAAGTGTAACTATATCGGTTCTAAACTAAAATTATACACATTTTTCGGAGTTAGTTTTACGAGTTTTATGGACGTTTGGTTATTCCATAAATATTACACGTTTTTCGACGTTTTTTTTTTTTTTTTCTAAGTCTTTTACCATTATTATTGAGAAAAATATACTATGAATATCGGGTAATAACTTCGTCGACCACAAGATCCGAAACGCAATACAAGAAAACTTGTATGAAACTATCTATACGAAAAAAAAAACAACAAAAAAGAAGCTCAAAACCGAACATAATAAATGTCGTGAAAAACCCTCCTAAAAATTATCCCTTTAGTTTTCGATAAACATTGGCCCGCAAAGCCGTCTTTTTTAGTGGGAGGGGGTTACGAAAACGACTGTAAATCCGATCCGGCCACGCGAATTTCCGATTATAATGCGGAACGCGAGTTCTGGAAAAGGGGAGTGTTTTTTTTTTCGTTCGTGATTCTTTTCGCCGTCTTCTGACCGTACGGGGATTCTCGAGCGGGCGAAATAATAAAAAAAAAAAAAAATAAAAAAATACGTATTATACGTATCATAACGAGCGCATAATAATAATAACACAGTCGTCGTCGTCGGCTAGTCACTGCAGCAGCTTACGGAATGGAAATCCAATTTCGAAAATGGCGCACGCGACCGCCGACCGACAAATGAGCCATTGAACCGTGAATATTATTTTATTTTATTAGCCCGGCTTCGATATTATTCCCTTCACATGGGCTTTTACGTAGATTATTGCGTTATGCGGAGAGACTGCACACAACGGCGGCGGTGGCGGGGCGGGCCGCCGAGGGGCGGTCGGCGGCGGGCGAGGAGGAGGCGCGTCTGTCACTTTGTGAGCTACGAGCTTATCTGCGGGCCGAGTTCAAAGCTCCGGAACTCTCTCGCCCTATCAATTTCACGGCGCGTCCCCTATTAATTGGACCGGCAGCGGCGGCAGCAGCAGCAGCAGCAGCGGCCCGTCCGTTATTATTGTGCGAGCCGCGCCGACCCTAACCCCTTGCGCGCGCCCGGTCCTTTCGAAAAGATTCATTACTCCAAGATTTTATCGGCGAGATTAATACGCCGAGTTTATTTTATTTCACGCGAGCCCGCACACACGCGGCGGCGGCGGCGGCGGTTCGGCCGGAGCGGTGGATTTCGCCTGTAAACGGTCCGTTCGTTCGCGAAAACGACCGCGGGTCTGTAGCACGTCATATCGTCTCTGGCCGGAAAAGTGGAAAGCCGTCACGCGCGTCTCGACGGAGCACCGGCTTTCAGGGCCGCGCGGCCGCCGAAGACATGCGAATAGAAATAAATTAAAGTCGAAAACGATTTCTGCAGCAGTCGTTGTCGGCCGGTCCGCGCGCGGTCGAAAATTAAACGTCGAACGTCGAATATTTATCCGGGAAATAATATCATTACCGTCGGGCGGCTATCAGAGCTAGCGGGCGCCGTAAATCTATGTATCTGCGGCCCCGCAGTGGCTCGATCGGTCGACACGACAGAGAGCGTTTTGTAATCGTATACGCAGATCCGAAACGTGTGTACACCTGCAGCTCTATCAATCCGGTAATCAAACGCGGCTCGCTGTTTACAACGGTTCGATCGGTGTTTTTCGGATATTTTGTCATTGCGTATTGTTCGGATTGACTGTGCGCCCGGGACGAAATACCGGGCGGGCGTTTAGGCCGCTCCGCGGATCGTATTTCAACCGTCGTCGAAAACGCTCCGTCTAGTCCTCTGTGAAAACAGTCCTCTCGCCTATCTGATCAAAAATCAATATTATCGAAACGAACACTCTCCCGATTCTTTCGTGTCCCGACGGAACCTCCCTACGTTACTAAAACGCCAATGGCTCCGTCGCCTATACAGTCGTTTCAGTTAATCTGCGCACACGGTGTCGTCCCGCTCGCCCCGTCCCGCACTCGAACAATCGTTCATATTCTGACCGCGCGAAATCTCTAAAAGACACCATCCGCGGTCACTGCACAAAGCTGTTTTCCACACGAACCGTGATATCGGCATTAAAAACGTTGTTGTGCGGCCACACCGACACTCGAATTTCGAATCGCAACGTATATTCTCTGTCGAAACGCCCGTCGCTATGGCAAAGGCTCGTGGCAGCGCTTTGCACTGTACACGCGATTCGTTTTTGTTTTTCTTCCACGGACGAGAAAAATCCGTTTCAGACTGCGGTGGCGTAGCGCTCTATGCCCACGGACAGTTTAGATTTGTCGCGGTGTTTCGACGACTCGCACGCGCCGTCCCCGGGATTCCCCGCGTTGAACTTTGCCGGTTCGCGTGACCTCCGAGATCGCGTGACACGCGCGTCAAACATCATAATTCTTACGAGTCACGACCCGAGTCGTCGGCACTAATAAGGGTCCCGGGCATTTAATTACCGTGGCTCGCCCGAGAAAGGGTTGTTTTCTTTTTTGCTTTGCCCGAGTTACCAATCCAATAGTTTCTCCGGTTTCTCTTCTGTTTTTTTTTTTTTTCTGTTTAACGAAAAATATATTAACTAAAAGTTTACAAGCGCGCCGATAAGACGACGAATCAATACTTCCGTCGCTGCTACAATACATCTATAATATTATTTTTTATGCCCGAAAAACCTATTGAATATGCCACGCAGTCGCGTCTCGAAAATTAACGAAATATGCCTTTAAAACGTCGTCATGAGATAATTTTTTTTTTTTTTAATTTTATTCGAAAATAGTAAATTACAATCTACACAAGAGTATGTACGTTTAGCAAATTAGATGTAAAGACATGAGTAATGACAATGATATTTCGAATGTGGGAATTTACGCGGTTGCTGTTACCCAGCAAAGATATTTAAAAAGAAGAAAATAATAACAATCTATAAAACGGGAAATTCGTTTCTTTTTTTTTTTCATTCGTATATAAACGGCGTACAGTTAATATTCTCCGATCAATATAAATCGTACGGAAAATGTCTGTCCTCGTATTTCCCCTCTAAATATATTTATATTATACGTGTCGAGCTTAGATATTTCGACTATATAATATTGTATTATGGGTACGGAACGCGGGACATCGCAAACAATAATTCTAATGATTTATACGCGGTCATCCGAAAGGGGATGGTTTTTTTTATTTTTATTATTTTTTTATGAATTATTTTGGATTTATATCACACGATCGAACGGACGGCGGCAGTGGCGAGCCTGTCATTTCGGACGACCGGAGAGGGGCTTTACAGTAATAATAATAATAATAATAATACAGTGAACCGCGCAGTTGTTTCGATACGCCAAATCATTCATAAAAACCAGCTTATATAACCGCCCCGATATAATATCGGGGCGGTCTATACTTCGGACTTTTTTCACCCTTACTTTTTTTTTTCTATATTGCTTTTTCCCGTTTTCCCGTACTCTTACGTTTATATAGACCCGCGGGGAAGAGGAAATACCGCCCGCCATCAGTTTTCGGATAATATCTTATTTAAAACATATAGCGACGCGTACATATTATATACGGAGACTTTAAGTATCCGGAATAAAAATAAAATAGCTATGCGCTTTTAGTGTGATTTAGTTTTTATATATATATATTATATTATAGAGGGTTAAGAACGGTATGATGTACAGTGCAGTGACTAAATTTAGCTTTCGTACTCCGGTAGTAAAATAGTAAAACTTTATTATTACTAGTCGTGCTCGGGGCCGTTTCGTTTACGTTCCGAAACACTCGGTTGTTTATTATTATTATTGTTATTATATAAGCATCCCGCTGAAATTTTTCTTTTCTTTTTTTATAAAAATATACACTCCTCCCGTAGTATATTGTCATCGCCCGTCGTCCTATAGGATGTTTACGAATTTACGACACCACGAGATTCACGCGGGGGATAAACCGAGAATATATGAGCGTTTTTTTTTTTTTTTTTTTATTGTTTTTAAAGATGAGAGATTTGTTTGGAACGACGACGACGATAATATTATCGCACAGGTCTTAAACCGTCACCACGGTACACGGTCGGCACCTACTTGGTTTTAAATTTCAACGAAAGCGTTCTAAAGAGCGTATTAATATACTTACGCGCGCAGAGGCGTGTTTATGGTCGGGGTTTGACCTTAATTGTTTTTTTCCAAATCCAAACACAAGCACTACCACTTAAACTTAACGATCGAGAACTCATTAAACCTTCAGACTCGTATACCTTCACCTGTAATCGGCCGTTAATACGGTTTCGGCCTACCTATTATGCGTGGATCAAAATGATATAATTACAGAAAACGTTATTCTCGGTTCATCAGTAATGCACACATATACTTCTATAATTTGCGATAAAGGTGGGTATTGTATAAAAAAAAAAAACTGTTACTAATCGATAAAACAACGTAAAAGAAAAAAAAAATTGAAATATTAATCTTGTTATGGCTATTATTATAAAACGCAACGCATTAGGCATAACGTAGATATTTTTTCCATCGAGATTCGTAACAAGTATCCGCCTTATTTTGTACTAGTTAAAAATATCTGTTCGCGACTTTGTAACGATATATACGTACGCGTAAGTATGTTGCAGAACGTGGGAAAAAAATGGAAAGTTTTCGGCAGATGGTTTTCCGACCACACGGCCCGCGACACGAAAGAGGCATTTAATGTTTTCAAGTCGTGCTATTTGAAGTTTTTAATTTTTTTCCTATTCTTTTTTTTTTTTTTACCACTTAATCCACTCGAATATTCTCGAACGCACGTTAGAAAACGATAACTCACGACGGAATACAATACGAACGTTTATAATACGTATACGTGTACGGGCGGGGGACATTGTAGTAAAGCCTTTAGGGTGGCCTAATTAAACGCCGCGGCTCATTAATCCGGTCGCTAAACCTTATTGGCCTCTTAATAACAGCCGAGGACGTAGCTGCAGCGCTAAATTGAAACGGAAAACGGGTAGGCAGCAGCAGCAGGTAGGCCCGAAAACGCCTCGGGCTCAAACACTGTCGACGCACTAATTATTATTATATTTTCGTAATATTATTATGTTATATCGCGCCTATCGGTTAGTCGGTGAATGCAAAACGGTCCCGACGAGATAATTGCGATCCGCCGACGTTATGTTGCAAAAGAAATATTGTATTTTATAGATTTTTATCATCCGTCGGATGACCACGTGTAATGAATAAACAAATAGATAAAAAAAAAAACAAACAATTGTCAACAAAAGGCGATTCGGATACCGTGACGAGCAGAGACGAATCCGTGTGCAAATGATCGCGATTAAAGGGTAGGAGAGAAAACCGAAAATAAGATTATGCGATTGGATACGATTGACAGTGGCACCAGGCAAGGACTGCCGCAGAGCTGTGCGCACAGAATGGATGTGGTGCGACTGAAGACCGCGTCAGGTGGAGATTTCCGTTCGAGACTGCAAAGGCCCCAGAGTAGAAGAAGAACTCTGTACGAGCGTTTTGTTCACACAATGAGTGGCGGACTGTGTTATGATGCCGGGGTATCGGTGCACCGGGCTTATCGGATAATACGTTTTTCGGGATCGCGGAGGTTTCGAAAAATATGACGTACCGCGGGTAAAACGCGTGTGGTTAGCGGTTTTATTTTTTTATCGTTTTCGATTAATCTACTGGCGATTACCGGCGCTGCGGTGCGACTGCGTGTATGGTTTCCGATCGGCGGCGGGGCTTAAAAAAGACTTAAAAAAATCGGACGATAAAACAAATAAAATATATAAAAAAAAAAAAAAAACAAAACCTGCAGCGGACTATACCGCCGCTGCAGTAACCGCTCGCACTGCAGATTGCCGTTTAATTGGTATATAGGGGTATAATTACACCTATGCGGCTGTCGTGCGGACTCTCTCCGAGCCCCAACGCGATGGCGATACACGCGTATGAAATCGCGTACATTTGCAAAGCTCGGTCAACCGATTATTCAAAAGCCTCTTTCGCCCCGCTCGCGACCTGCCCGTCCCCCGCGAAACGGCAACGCTGACACTGATCTCCCGGGCGTATATATTGTTGTATGTTCATAATACACACACACACACACACACACACACACATATATATATGTATATATAAATGTAAACCGCTACATAATAATATACAGTGTGTGCCGTTTCCGAGTTGAGCACCGCGCCGTCGACGGCGGCGCGGGTGTCACGGTCCACCGGATCGGGGATCGTTATTTATACGGCCCGCTCGTTCTGGAAATTGTTCGCAATGTACCTCTCCTATTATACATATATAATACGTATAATACATTATGGAAATTATTCGCGAACGCGTATACGTACGTGCATTTTATAACCGTTACGTGTACAATGTACCGCGCGGTATCGTCGGCGCTAATCTGCCGCCGCCGCCGCCGCCGTCGTCGATAATTTTTCCCGTTCCGATATCTAGCTGCCCGTTCTGCTGCTGCTGCTGCTGCTGCTGTTGCAGGTGACCGGGATTACAACGGTGACCGTGTGGGTCAGGTTAGGAATTTAGAAAGAAAAAAATAACACATTGTTAACGATACCGCCGACGGCTGTTTATTCGGAAGAAAGTTGAAAGTGAGGCGTCCAAACCAAACCGTTTCTGACAAAAAACAATTCCAAGCGGAGTATGCAATATGTAAGACATAATATTTGTCCCTTTGTTGCCGAGGTAACCAGGAAATCAACAAAACATTGCCAGTTCCCCGCCCCCCCCCTCAATTTTGTATATAAGAAAATTACACGGAAGATCAACAAATTATGACCGCAAAACACCAACTATAATTTACTATATACATAAAAAAAAACCGCCATTTTAATGTCCATTGAAAGTTTTTGACTGGAGCAACATATCTGTAGTAGACATTTGTATTACAGACCCAAAGAAACAGAACACATAGTTGTAAAACTAACACATTTATCGATTTGTTTAGTCTAAAATTATACTACACGAAAACGAATATGTAATAACATATTCGTATGTATATTACATTTTCGTATATTAAGACTAAATTATCGCACCGTGTCGGGATCGCCCTTTGGGAATCTCGTAGAATTCGTGTACACAAAGTAGACGGTCCTATTCCACTCGTCGAAAAGATAAAGGTGCCTTTTGTATTTTGTCCGCGAAAAAAAAAATGTTCAACCGGAAGATCCAATCCCGTAGAAGGTTTCTTCGCGGGGCGTCTGCGACCCGTGTGCCGTCGGCCGGATGGGGTGGGGAAAGCGTTTTTTTTTTTTCGAAATTCTTCGTAACACATTACCCTTACGACTGCGCCCGGCGTACTTAACCTTTTCGGTAGCCCGGAAACGCGTTCGGTCCGCGTATCGCGATCGATATAAAAATATGATTGGCTTCGGGTAACAGAAAAAAAAAAAAAAACAGGACACGGACCGTTGTTTGGTTAACGACGCGCCGCCGCCGCCCGGAAGTCGTCCCGAACCCGGAGCGCGACGACTTTATTATTATTATTATTTTTGCCGCTTTCGCCCTAAAGGATATGAAATGCCGCGGGGCGTATCGGCGGGCGTCAAAAGCCACTGCGCCTCGTTGTATTGCACGTAGGTATATGCCGTCTTGTTTGTTTATTTTGCGAGGCCGGGCGCACGCGGCCCAAAAACGACAATACTCGCGACTCCTCGTAAACACGGAGGCGGCGACGACAACGAGACCGCAACCCGGGTTGGGGTGTACGCGCGTTTCCCGGGTCGGTCCCTTCGCGGTACAATAACCGCGCGCGCACGTATATAATATTATTATACTGTGGGCATTATCATCGACGTGGGCCTTTATTATTTCGCCGCCTACGACGCCGTTATCTTCGGCTGGCAGCCTTTTCTTCCCCTGCCGTCCAATCGGAATGCATTATATTGTTTCGTCAAAAACAACGGGCGTACGTTATAAAGGTCACGGGCATAATAGGTACTTGTAATAATAATACTGATAATATTATATAGGTTCCGACTCCCGGGCACGCGGTTTAAACAATTGCCACGCGGACGGCGGCGGCGTGTCAAGTGCGACCGTCGTAAATTCGGTACCGGCCGCCGCGGTAATTACCGCATCACGCATACCTGCAGCCGGGTGACCGCGACGTATTATTCACGAGAGGGCGATCGATACTATTATTATTATTATTATTATTATTATTGTTATTATTGTTATCAGCTATTATCGTCGTAATATTACGTGTGTATCGTCCCGTAATAGCCTAATAATAATTATGTTATTATAATAGCGATCGAATTATTATACGCTGTTATTATTATCATGACCGCGGAGTATTATAATATTATTTATATGTCTAGTAGCTACGGGGGATATAATGTTTCACGCGATCGATTATATCGACGATCTACCGGCATCGGCGGAATACCGTGCGATAATAATACGTACACCTGACCGTTAATTATTTTAGTTTGGATTTTTCTCCCCGTAAACTCGCTTAATAATTATTACAAACCCACGCGACTCGTTCCCGGCAAGCCGCGCATGTCCGTATTACTGCGGTGCTGTTATTCCGTGATTTATTACCGTGTAATCGATAATCATAATATTATAATACGATACGCCTAATTATGTTACCGTATTACGACGTTATATCGAAACGGGATCGTAATCATATTATATGATATTGTTTTAACAGCTGCCGCGGTCGCGTTCACTCCCCGCGGACGTACCGGTGAAATCGTAATATGAAATTGGAAGTCGAATAGACCACGACATGCCACCCCCCCCCCACCTCCCGGCTCTGAGCTCGCGGGCTTTCCGTCGATATTTCGGATTTCGGACACTGTTTATAGACGAGAAACGAGACTCTCGGTTGCCGTCGGATATCTCAGTTATCGAGAGAGTAAACGCCGTTAACGATCGTGTTCCAGGTCGTTTCGGGATTTTCGGATCACCCGTTTTTACCTTACGAAAAAGGAAATTACATACATTTTTTGTTTATATTTACAATTTGTCGTCCGAATTGAGGACCGCGATTTTGCATGCATTCGCAAACTTTTCCCCCTTGAAATAGGCTTCGTATAGTAATCCATTAATACGTTTTTTTTTTTTTTTTTTTTTTCGAATTGCTTAAGCAAAATCGAGAAAAAACTTTGCCGAATCGTTGAACAGGACGAGAGAAAAATCAGAGACGATGGAAATGCGGATTCGGAGAATAATAACGATTTCGCGTGGTATTCGTAAGCGAACCGGGACGGAGGTGATAAAACCTCTAACCGCCCCTCTCCCGCGCGAGCTACAGCGCATATGAAATGCGTGTCGTTTTGTTTAACCGTCATTGGGATGTCGTCTCGCGGACAAAACGCGTCCTGCCGTTTTCGGTGGAAAAATTACCGATAATTCGTACCAAAGAAAAAAAAAACGCCCCTCCGTGAAAAAAACATCGTGTTCATAAAAAAAAAAAAAATAAAATAAAAAAAAACTCGCCAGTGTATGAATATCGTTCGCTCGTATAATAATAGTATACGAGTACTGGCGGCTACGTGTTCGGCGTTACCGGGGATACGCGGCGTGTCTTCGAAGGGTCCGCGTGATTTATGAAACGTCTAATCGATTCCGGTCGTATACTCCGGGGTTTCGATTCACGGTTTTAACGCGGTAACCCATTTATATTTATATAATAGGCTTCGTATAGTAATCCATTAATACGTTTTTTTTTTTTTTTATGTATACAGGTTTTTTTTCCCGCCGTCCCGCACAGATATACGCGCGCGCGAGCACCCGAATCCTCTCCGTTTCGGTTGCCGCGCCGCAGTCTGCGGATGATTAACAATATATGTCATCCGAGACAAATTCAAAACCGGAGTATACGCGGCGGTGTGCCGCGCCCGTTCGTCCGACCCCTCTCGTGAATTTTATACAAAGGGTTGTAACGCTGTGTGTATATTTTCACAACAATATTTGTCCGTGTGCGTGTGTGTGTACGAGTACCCATTTGCGATCGTTTTGTCTCTCTCTCTATCTCTCTCTCTCTTTCCGTGTGTGTCTCGTACACATCCAGCAATTTGTTAATGGGTACCGCTCTTAATTTTCCGCCCAGGTCTGCCGCACTCGAAATCGCGCACTGTTTACATATACTGACATTGCACGTGTATATTCGTGCCCCGTCCCCTTTCCCCGTTTATATTAAACGGGGGACACGGGGGTGATGGGGATCCATTACGCACGCAAACAAAGACGTCTGTATAATGTGTATACATATAATATGTATAAAGTGCTTCTGACGCCGCCGCAAATATAATTCCCGCCAAAGACAATATAAAGTGGCGGCCGCCACCGTCACGATGCGGAAAATAAAAACATTTCGATATTTTTGGGTTTTATACAATGCGACGAGACAAGTGCACTTTTCGAAGTCGTTTGGGAGGAAAAAAATTTAGTTTGGACTTTCTTCAGTTCGGTCAAATATTAATTCTTACGATTCCGTTTTGGCTATACCTGGCACTACGCGGCCTTTGGTGAAATACTTTTCAAAAGTATTTTCAAAAATATTACGAATATTTTAGGAATACGTGTTTAAAAATCAAATATAAGGTAAAGTTCGGATGACTCAATAGGGGAACTATTGGGATGTAGCGATGTACTCGTAAAAGTATTTTTCGAGAAACTAAAGCTTAATGTTGAGAGTTAAACATTTTTAAACGAGAATACGAGTATTTTATTTTTTTATTTATTCTTTATGAATTCGTTCGAAACTATTCGGAATATAGTATTCAATAGTTCTGAAAATATTTTTTTATTATTTTTAAAGCGTTCAAAATACTTTTATTACGAGTACACCTATATCCACATAGGCATTACTTCCCTATGTAAAATATCAACTGGACAACGGACTCTTTCCTGCGCACAATTGATGGGGCGGAACCCCCATTGACGTGCCGAAAAAAAAGCGGACGCGCCACCGGTTTTTGCGCTGAGACCTTTGTGCAATATCGCTGCCATTCCCCCCCGCGCCGCACACCCCCGTTTAACCCGGAATAGTTTTGAAAACTATTGACTCGACGACGCAATAATAACGTCGCGGTATCAATCGCCGCGTTTAAAAGTTTCCGTAGCGATAGAGCGGACGTTTCGACATAACACACACATATATATATATATAATTTTTTTTTAAATTAACCGGACGCGCGTTTCAAAAGCCGCAGTCGGACGTTATTTGACGAACTAATGGACGAAAGGACGAAAATCACGCGCCCCGCTTAATTGTCACGCGCTCGATTTCCCACGTTCGGCAACGATTGTCGTCGGGACATCGCACCTACAATAATAATACGGCCGCGGGATAAACGGAAAATTGGCGTTTGTGTATTTTGCACGTCGGCGTCCGGACCCGTTGAACTCCCCGAGGGACGGTGGCCGGGCGGAGATTTTTTTTTTTTCCTTTTCATTTTTGACGGGCGAGACACGACGACGTATACGACGCGAGGCGCGCTCTTAATATCCGACACACGTCACCGGCCGCGCGTCAGTTTCGGCGGCGGTGGCGGCGGGGGACGAATAAACGCTGACGACGGAGACCCCGCGGGTCGTTATTATTGGCCCGGTGTCAAAATTTCAAAACCGTGATGGCGCTGCGGAATAGGTAAATACCGAAAGGTCAACGCGGCGAGCACGTACATATACACGGACATAAACGTATATAATAATACCGACTCGGATGGCATTTCGAGAGGGTGACATTTGTGCGAACGTATATAGCGAACGGGCGACACCGGCGGGCATGTATACGCGCATATAGTCCGCCGTGTATACGTGTAGACGAGCATAGCGATATAGGGACGATGGAGGGGAAGGTGCGTCATTAGAGAGAGCAAAGGCCGTGGCTACGGGACGTGATCGAGTTGTCAACGGTTTTCGGTCAAGTCGTTAAGACGGCGGCGGCGGCGACCGTGTTCCGCACTTTCCGCGCCTTTCCGGCGTTTCCCGTTTATCCCCGTCGCCCACCACCGGCTCACCCCCCCCCCTCCCCGCGTCTTTTCGTGTAACCCGTCGTCGGCCTAATGAACCGGCAACTATACGCGACCGGACGGCCGGCGTTCGCGAAAATCCCTTTGTAGAAACTCGCGCGAATATATAAGAAAAAAAAAAACTAAAATAAAATAAAACGACGCGACTATACGAGTCGTGCGAGTCGGTCGTTCGTTAGGCGCCGGCGGAGAGAGAGACAGAGATACAGGAAAAAGAAAGGGGAAAAAAGTTCTCTACAAAAACACGTTCTCTTTTCTTTTTTTTCTTTCTATAAGCTACGCGTTTTTTTTTTTTTTTTTTTATATTCGCTATATACTCTCTTTGAACCGTTTCATTCGATTATTATTATTATTATTATTATTATTATTATTATTATTATAATGTATCGTGGTGTGCTGCCGCCGAGTTACTCGACGATTTTTTCCCATATTTTTCGTCAATGATACATTATAATAAATACCGCGAAACCGCGGCGGGAAAGGCGAAGAAAATACAAAAGTACCCGCGCGCGTGTCGGGGGATTTCTTCGCGCATTATAGATTGTTTATTACGGGATTTTTTTTTTTCCTTTATACGGAATCCGCGGCTGGAACGCGCGCTTATTGTATCGTACGCCGAAACATTTTTTTTTTTTCCCCCCGATTTACACCGGAAACAGCGACGACGACGATATTAAAATAGGTAATGTTATTATATACGCACGCGTGTTTTGTTCGCAAAGCCGCAAACTTTTACCGCGCTCTCGTATTATACTCGTATGATAATACACGTCCGCGGGTACCTCCGCGGGTTCTTTTCATCGCCCGTTTCAATCGGAATTCCCGCGGATAGAGGTATGCAAATACTTCGAGAAAGTATATAATATTATTGTATTATGTAAACCGAGAGCCGCCTGTGTACAATTTTTCTTAAGCATCTAACGCGAGACGCGGCCCACTAAACCTACGTGTGTACCAACCCGTGCGCGCGTGTATAACGCGTACGTGCCGTGCATCACGGCCCGGATTATTTGCGGAAACGGAAAGCGCGGAACGTGACGGAGTTTTCGCGGATTGAATACAATTCGACTTGAAAAAAAAAATAAATAATAAGAAGAATAAGAATAAGAAAACTAAAAACCCGAGGGCTCCGAGGGCGCGCGTATACCGGACCGAAACGAGCCGGGGACCCGAAAAATCCGCGATAGTTTTCGGGCCCCCCATTGCAAAGGCCGTACGCCGACGACGGCGCGTATGACGCATACGTACATTTTATATTCTTATACAATATTATATATCCGCCTCTTGTCCGGCGCGGAATGTTTAAATCTGAAATAAATTGGAAAACTTTTCAGCCGTCGTCGTCGCGCCATCACTGGCCGCGCACAGCCGCCGCGAGCAAAGTATACACGCGGACACACGACCAAAGTCGTAGGCGGAAAACTTTTTTAATTCGTGTACGCGAATTTATTACGACGGGAAATTGAAAAGAAAACGGTCGGGGACGGGCGGGCCGTAGGAATAACGACAACAGTACGCGCGAAAGAATATTATTTTATAAATAATCTCGCGTTGTAAAAAGAGAAGAAAGAAAAATCGAATAGTCTCCGATCGGACCGCACTGGCGTACCGGTTACAACGTCGATCCCCGCGATATTTGACCAAAGGGGGAGGGGAATCAATAATTACTAGTGAAAATTTACCAGTGGGGAGAGGGGCAAATATTCAATAGTAAATCGGAAGTTAATTTTCGTGGTTACCGCAATCGTACCGCCGATCGTAGTGCCGTTGTAAAAACAAAAACAATTTCGCCATATTATTGCAAAGGCGACAACGTGTACGACGTGTTTTCAATAAGGGAAGACATCGACTATTCGATCAATCGAATAGATTGCCGCGGACAATCTATTCGTATGTACGTCAAACTTAAAAAAAAAAAAAATTAAAACTGCTTTTGTTTTGATAATCTGAATAGTAATTATATAATGAATATATCAACGAAACAAAAAAAAAAAAATAATACTATTTTTGCCGTATACCGCTCGGTAGATGGACGCGGAGACGACGAATCGCAAACGGCGCCGATTTTCCGTCCTCTCTCATTATTATGTAAGAACTCGGCGCAAAATTACTTTGAAAACGACTACAGAAACGCGGGTAATTGTATTTGTCAAAATTGTACGCTCTGATAATTAATAAAGAACGGGATAAAACAATGATGTATTATATACATGCAATAATCGGAAAGGGGACAAAAAAAAAACCGAATTCGTCGAAAACGCGCGTGTAAAAGTCGGAAATATCCGTTTTGTCGTCGTCGCTGTGCAATGCTCCGCGGAGCTTTATTACGAAAAAAACAAAACTTTTTAACAACCGGTACGGGTTTTATAATGTTTTTTTGGCGGGTAGCGGAGAAATGTGGGGTAGAGGGGCGAGAATTGTAATTTACCAGACCCCCGTTAACGACTCTCTACACGCGTCTATAGTGTATTGTTGTATATAAAGGCCGGTCGAGAGTACGTATATATCTATGTATTATACTTACGTAGGAAGTTTATTCTTTTTTTTCTTTTTTTTTTCTTTTTTTTTTTGTTAGAAAACTTCCGGGATCGTAAAAAGTTCCGAACCCCGAACTCGTTATGTAAGAATTTCAGAGAGCGATTGATTACGTACGTTCAATAATAATCATTAATATTATCGATCAAAGGACCGCGGACTATGTATATGCATTAATATGAAATTGTACCGCGGTCTCTGAAAATTAAGGTCGGGCCAGTGGCCATCTCTTCAGCGTTGGTTTCGCGCGGTCGTTCCCAGAGGCGCGTTTGGTTCGTTCTCTTACCGCATTTGTCGTCGAGCGCCTCGAGTCGAACTTCGAAGTCGCGGCCGTTTCGAAAATAATGTCGGAAGATTTTCGATTTTCGTTTTTAAAACGTGTCGGTTTTTCGCGCGCCGCGTGTTTCTAAACCCGAGTTTAGACGTCGAGCATCCCCGTCGCGTCCATTATGCCGGTACGTGTTATAGTTACGTATCCGCACTGTCCGCGAGAAAAAACGGACGACGAAAGACCGCGCGTCGTACCGCCGCGGTCCCGCAATCGCGAAATCGCCGAAAATCGCGTCGTCTCGTATCATCCGACGCCGAACAAGATAACAAGTACCTAAACCGCGGCCGGTGTATCGTGTGCCGGCTATAACTGCGACGGTCCAATACGGTCGACGACTCCGCGTTTTTTGTTCGTTCCGGCCGTCGTTAGTGTCATCGTCAACGCATTATGACGTCGTCCCCGTACGGTCGTCCGGCCCGTTAAACGACAACGAAAAGAGCGTATTATTTTTATTACGCGCGCGGCGGAAATTTATTCAAATCCGATTGTTTAAGCCGCCCTCGCCGGCCCGCGGCGCAGCGTTCGTCCCGCGCCGTTACGCCCCGCGTCGCAGCGTGCGTGTGGAAAAACACGCCGGTTCCACGCCGAAAACGTTAATCCAAACGCGCCTTTGTGCGCATGTGACTCACGCGTCCCCCGACGACCGCGCCGCCGTCACCGTCTCCGTCTCGCCGGCGCGCCCGGTCCCGATCGGGGTCCCGCGAACGACCGTCCCCCCGACGTCGTCCCGTTTGACGGATCACTTAATACCCGCCGCGCCGCGTTCCTCTTCTCGTACGCGACGTACGCGACGGCGGTAATCTTGTACATTATTCCGGCGAACGTCTCTAATCTGATATACGGCGACGCGCCGGGACGACGCCCGCCACCCGACGCGAATGCGTATTATTATTATTATTATTGCTGCTGCTGCTGCCGCTGCTACCGCTACTACTGCTACCGCTACGGCGCACCGTTTAATGCCGGCCGGATAACGTCCCTTCCGATTACCGGCCGCGGCACTGCATGTACACCCCGGTCTCCGTTCTTCACGCTCCGGCCGCCCGTTTTAATCCGGCCGCCGCGAGCGCCGACCGGGCGTATTACGCGATTCTCGGAATCAATTCGGGGCCGATCGTAGAGGCGTCAAACGGAATCTCCGGCTGGAACACTGCACGCGCCCGCGTATTTATACACCGGGAAAACGTATTAATGGGAAAGTTGTTCGGCCGCGGATTCCCGCGCTCATCCCTTTCATTCGTTCCCGCGTGTACGGGTTTTCGACGCCGTGCAATATTAACGACGCGTCGCGTACACGTTCCGCATACATAATTAATCGTCACAAATGTTAAGTTCACACGGGGACAAAAAAAAAAAAAATACTGTTTTATCGGTTTTTTTTTTTTTTTAAATTTGTATTTTTTGTAATACGCGCGGATATATTTTCGGAGCGACACAAAAAACAAAAAAAAAAAAAAACAAAAAAAAACGTCCACTTGAATCGACAACAACGCGTTTTACCCGTTTCAGAATCTATGGGCGCCGTTCGAACTTTCGAAAAACAGAGAAACTTATACAGTGCTTATAACAATCCGTATAAATATACTCGGATGTTATTTTAAGCCCCGTCGGATCGGCTTTTTTTTTTTTTTCGGAAATATAGTTCTATAGAGAAGTTTTTCGTTGTCGAGTTTACTCGGTCCTCGGACACTATTCCCGTCTCTGTTCTCAAGTTTCCGTACAGCTGTCTTGTCCCACACACAAGCCGTTCCGATAGCTATACCCGTTTTGCTAGATATCTGGGCTCGTCTTTTTTCTCTTTAGCATATAAGTCTTTGTTCGATTTTCACCTCCGCGCGTTCCCGAATCACGTCTACAATCCAATCGACTGCGGCGTATAAAATAATCGTTTTAATCGTGTGTTTATTTTCATTTTTTTTTTTTTTACAGCCTGTCTGCTAAACGATTCACTGATAAACCCACCTGATGTGCCACCGAGAAACCCCGGCACGATGAGTAGGTTGAACGGTCGGCTTAAGGGTTCCGGCCAGGGATCCAACGCCGGCACCATGGTGCACCTCACAGGAGAACACCAACACCCGATGGATTTAGACTTTGAACCGTCCAATTGTGTCATAAGAACTGCATCCGGATCCGTTTACATACAGCCGGGTAAGGAATATAAGGGTCGTCATTAAAATATATATATATATATGTATACATAGTACCGTATAATAATCTGCAGTTTTTGTTCGTTTTTATTTCTCCCTTCCACTTAACTGAAAATATTTAACGATATCCTTCTGGAAAAAGTGAGAGAAAGAAATAAAGAGATAGAGGAGGAGGGGGGGGAAAGAAGAAACGCCATTAGCAAACAATAACGATAAAAGACGGTTTTGAGAAAAGTTGGAGGACTCTCAATTATTATTCCGAACATTGTCGTCGTCTGAGAGTACAACGAACCGTTAATAATGCATCTGGCATCTTCCTTTTAAAAATCATACAGTTGAATTAACACTTTCTCAAGTGTCGGGACGGGCGAAGTGATTGGGGAGGCATACTGATTTTGCACTGATTATAACGAGAAAACATAGTGTTGTATTAAATTCAAGCATTTTTTTTTTTCAATCAAATATAAAATATTCACCAAAGCGTACAAAAGTCTAATATTTGTTTGATTAATACAATAATATTATGATTATTACCGTGTTTGTAATATTATTATTTTACAGACATGACGAAAAGCGTGTTGGACTACAAAAACACGTCATCGTGCAGTAGCCCGTCTAAGACTGATATCCACAAATCGTCGGAAAGGTTTGTTGAATCCCTGCATTGTCATACAAAAATCATATTTCGTTTTATTTTATTTTAAAAAAATATAATACTCGCGTCTCGATAACAATCGATATTCTCGACTTTTCACCTGTGTATGTGTATGTATAAAACGCGGACACGTGTCGGAAACACTGCTCGGGCGTCCTCGCCTCGTACTTTATTTTTATTTTATGTACGTATTATATATAAATATTTTTTTTTTTTTTTTGGAGAGGGTTCACAGACATAAATCAGTCATATAATGAAAGGCGCCATTATGCGCGCGCATATATATATATCTCGCGGTATCGTCGGAATTACTTAATGGGGTCGGGTCCGGGGGTCCGTTTTGAAAAACGAATTCTACCGGGCAAATGGAAACGCCCGCCATAATATAAAACGCGCGAACCCGCCGACCGCACGATTCCCCGTCCGTTGTCCGGGCACAAAGAGACCGTTATTGTGATGCGGACCACCGCGACGGGGCCGCGCCGGCGGTGTAATTCCGCACACGGGCCCATCGAAGTTTCTGCCGATTACCGCCGCGCGTGCAAAACGATACGTGACGCGGCCGGCGTACGATCGCGTTTTTATACGACAACGATGACATTATCCGCGCGACAAAATGGAGTGATTAAACGGCGCGCGGTTACACGGAATGCCGGCCGTATCGCTTCGCCCGGCTTTTCGTCGGCCGCCGACTAATGTGAAGCGACGTTTTACGACATCTCCGGCGGTTCGACGCGTCTGTGCGCGCGGAACACCGGCGCGCCGATACGCGCGTCTAACGAATTACTGCGAAATCGGACCTGGACCGATGGTTCGCAAACCCGCAGTTTCCCAACACTTGGATGGCAAACGTCCGTAACAGTTAACGGGACCTCCGACAAAGCAAACGGTCTAGGCGCGTCGGTAATATCCGGAGAAAAGCGACGCGGCGGCACGCGCACACCTCGAGCGCTGCTATAAAATTTTCTTGTTTTACCGCGATATCATTGTCGTTATCGAGCCGCCGGCCTGTCGTCTACACTAAAATAGCATCCAGAAATGTTATAAATAACTTTTATTTTTACAGGTGCTCTTTAGGTTACGGCGTAGGCATGCCGGTATTGCCGGTCAGGAACAACTTGAGACGACCGACGTCTTCTCATCATTTCTCGTCCGCGTCTCGGTTCCAGTTCCAAAAAGGTTTCGCTTCCCGGTGCACGTGGAAGTGCACGTCCATCGTGTTAATTATCGTCTGCCTGTTGATGGCCGTCGCGTTGACTTATATCACAAGTACGTCTTTAATAATAATAATAATAAAATAAAAAAACCTCACGAGCAACAGTGTTGTGTCACAGTCGAATTTCCTCCAGCTGACTTGTTGTCGTTGCAATATTTCATGTTTTTTTTATATCATAAAAATGTATTTTTTTTATTTTTTATATAATCAAACAAAATGCGTTATCAAAAAAAGGTAAAGTCGTTCTCGAAATGTTTGCTCCCGTACGTAGGAATTCGGGAGTCTAAAGCCTCTAAAGGCAAATCTTTAACAAAACGTCTATTTACATATACAAGCTGTTTCCTGTGATAACGTGAAATCTAAGAATAGAAATTATAAGCGAGGGGTTTGAAACAAACAAAATGCATATTTTTGATACTTACACCATAAATACGCAAACTTTCATATCTAAAAAAAAACGCGCTCTTCCCGCAACAACATGGCGGAGTTCACATTTACGCTTTTGGATGAATTTTCAGCTGAAATTTTATCACTTCGAACGACCTATAAAAAAATTCCGATTCCCGTGTTTGAGCTCTTTTAGTTTAGAGGAAGCCGCGTAAAGTATCGGAATGATAAAATGCAATTGGCTCTATTTTCGAGGAAACTAGACAATAACACGGAGCCGACCAAATCGCACGTCTCTATTATATTACCTCTGTTAACGATTTTTTTTTTATGGCCAACGCTCAAATCAGCCTTCAATTTTCTCCGGACATTCTAACCCGAGATTTATGGTTTTTCAGCGTCGAACCTTTTGCGGTTGTCTTACCAAGGTACGGCTCCGTGTTCGGTGCTGGTCGATGGAAACGCCGTCGCAGGCGGCGATTCGCCGGATACGCCGAACTCGCCGAACCGCACGAAAACGTCGGAACACACAGGTAGGCTCCGGGCAGCAGCCCATGCACGTAATAAACGTAGTTTGGTGGACGACCGGCAACCGCGATACCTGCACGACGACCGATCGCCGCCGGATTTGCTAGGCGGCGACGCGGGTTCGGGCGGCCGCGCCGGTGTCGTGGCTAACGGTGACGGTTACGGTAGAACGGTTACGGTGCATGACGACGTTAACCCAGTAAATAGATTTTCCTCCGGTACGCTTAATGCACGCACTAACAGAGCTTTACCCCGACAAATGTACGATGCCATGATGATGATCGCCGCGAATCGGAAAGTGAAGGCGACCGTCCCTGTCCATCAGCAGCAGCAGCAGCAGCAGCAGCAGTCTGCGCCCCGGAATCACCGGAAGCGACAGGCCGACTTGGTCGTGTACCGAAAGGGTTCTGACGGTACGCCGGCCGATGTCGTGACGGACGAAGTCGTGAACTTTGTGCCCCTGGATTCTGAACACCGGATCCGGGTCAATCTGACCATAGCTCCGGACGACGCTTCTTTGGGCGGTCCGACTTACGCGGTGTCGTTGACGCTGCCCGGCAGCGCCCCCGCAGCGGCCGAACGGCGTTCGCAGCAGCCCGCGGACAAACCTTGGGATAACCCCGAGGACGCGGACGCGGCGGTGGCGTCGCAACCTGTTTCGTTGCTGGCCGGCACCGAATGCCAATGTTACTGTCCGTGTCTCGGCCAGGACGACGACGACCCGCCGAACGGCGACCGGTCTACAACCGGAATTCTGGTTACCACCGGTCGACCGCCGACTGTAACGCAAACCGATAACAACTACACGTCCGGTACAGATGATTATTGGACGTCGACGTCTCTCGGCACTTCCGAACTCCCCGAACCCACGGAATTTCCGTGTCCTCCACCCGTTTTACTATTTTGTGATTCAGGTAAGCATCATGTACACATCACGTTTATAATTTAGGTGACGACGACGAAGACTGCAACTGCGGCGAAAACTTCTGTTTCCTAAGCCAATCGTTTTTCAAATGTTTTTCCCACTCCCAACACTAATTCATTACTATATTGTTGCGCGGTGATTGAAACTGTATTTTTTTCTTCTCTTTTCTGTATTTTGTTTTTTTTTTTTTTCTTCTAATGCAATGGTCGTGGTTGTGGTATTATAGTAGTATTTAGATCTTGTTTTTTTACACCTTTTTTTTTATTTTCTTAGTAATTTATTTAGTAGTTTCGATATTAATGATATATAGTATGGTATCCAAGTACAAATACAATAATAGTTTATATACTGTACACTAATATACGTAATGTATCTTCACCAGAGTATCTATACAATAACTTAACGCGCTTACTTAATTCACACGTTTATTTAACATATTATTAATGTACGTTACTTAATTTTTACATTTAACATAGTTTTAACTGTAATTTGTCATTGCCATTATTAAACATATCGATGAACGAAAACTATGTGATTTTCGAACGAAACGACAGAATAATAAAATATTCAATTATGCTTCTAAAATCGATTTAATGTGTACAAATATTCCTAATACGTGTATTAATTTATAATATGAATTTACGTACGTAAACTATACTCTGCACCGAGTTCGTGCTCCTTCTAGTGAATAAATTGTGATTTTGACAGTGTTAAGAGGGAGGATGGTAGGGAGGCAATGATCATTTGTTTCGGAGCGTATTATTTCGATGATATTATGGAGTGCTTGAATATCAGTAATTATTAATGAGATGTGGAGATTGATTCGGGAAGCTTAAAAGTAGACGAAGCGACGAGTTCTGCGGATATTGACGGTACATGCGCGAAACGTTTAATTAAGTATTCCGTCCGTGACGACAAAGTTTACAATATCGATTATTTAACAGGAATGAAAATATTGCTCTTAATAGTTTCCTCGCGAGTATCGATTTACGTTTCTGTTTTTTTTTTTTTTGGTTGTTTTATATTTTTAAATCTCTATCGGTTATTGTATAGATAGACTCGGTGGTGGTGTAGTGGTTTGTAGTGTTTTTTATTTTGTGTTTTATGCGGGCCGCAAAATTGATTTTTTTTTTTTCTAATAATCGTTTTCGTCGCCTATGCGTATAGGGTCAAAGTTGTTTCCGGTGAGGACAACGCCGCCGGACGGCACGACATTTACGCAGATAACGTTGGGCGAAAAGGCTGACGGAGAGATACCGGCGTATGGTTATTGGAACGTCCAGTTTTATCATTCCCGGGCCGCCTACATCCGGTTCGACTACGACTTCCCGAGAGGCGCCAGCATCGCCGTGTACGGCCGGAGGAACGCGCTGCCCACGCACACCCAGTACGAGATTTTGGAATTGCTAAACGGTTTCAAATCCCGGCAAACCCGGTCCACGCACGTACGTTTATTCGTTATGATAATATTATTATTATTATCGGTATTTTATTATCGTAGTCTATTATTATTGTCGGTACGGCGGTTACGACTCCGTCCGTTTTGCGGCCGATGGACACCAATATTGTTATTGTAATAATAATAATTATGTTTAAAAACGTCCAACGCGATTTACACTCCGTCGGTTACGTATCCATTATATTATGGTTATTATGTTTCGAGAATAATTGAATACATTCGCAATAAGTAAAAAACGAAATTAGAAAAAAACGCTTATGTATGCATATGCTAATTAAAATGCTGCGTGATAACTGGTCGGTGCATACACTTGTTATACAGTCGCGAACATATGCGTGTTGCATAAAAAATCGCGAATCTAATTTGAAAACTGTGATATTGATTAGTGTCATATCAACTCCCGTGTTCGATTTGCCAAAAGTGCGTTTGTATATTCGCCCGTTCTTATTCCGTGGTTTAGGTCTTAAAGACCATATCGATTTTCTCCGTCCAATAATGTTCTTTCCCATTCGTCGCCCTCTGTTTTACTTTTCTTACATATTCCTTCATCCCACCTTCCCGTCTACACAATTTGCATTCGCCTACACGCACAGCAATAATGGCATATTCCGCCGTTCCGGTGTTGGCTTAAGTTTTTACAGTCTAAAAATTCTAAGCGACAACACTCTCCGAAAAGAATTATGTTATTTTTCAATTACTACAACGGTACAATACAAATCCGCCGTAAACATAAAACGACTTTATACCCTCCGGAGGAGTCTGAAATATCGCATTATAATAATACAAGACTGCGGAATTAACTTATATACCTATTATATACTTGCTTTATACTTATATAATATTAACTACCTATTTTGTATTCCGCATTGTTTCGGTAAATCGTATAATAAACAGACACATTAAATTATTATAATTTTATAGCAAACAAACGATATTAATAATATGTTGTCGGTTATTATCATTATGACGGTAATTGTGATTTATATTTATGAAGTACGTAAATGCGTAAGTGCATTATAATAATCATTATAATTTATAATGCGATCGCGTCGATAATTATATTAATATGGATTAGCTCGTAAACAATTATAATGCATCGAATCCGCGCAAGTTCTTGTAACGATAATATAGTAGGTAGTAGGCACCGACCCGAAGTAAACGAAATCGTTTTTCCCTAGCGGCGTCGTCCGGGGGTTGATGGTGTGCAATTACACCCCATTTACGGTTCTTATCCATTATTGGCACGTAGGTGTTAAACCGATCCTTTGCACGTGCGGTCATCAGTCTTTGTAAATTTTATGAAATTATATTTTGTTATTTGGTGACATTTTGTGCGAACACGTGTTATTACATTCCATCAATTCGTGTTAACAATAACTGGTCTGATCCTTAACGGGACGGTGGAGTCGGCCTCCTCGTAAAATGTTTGCGCCCCCGTACGAGGAATCTTTATTTTTTCTCGGTTGGAATTTACGCACGAAACCACAGAGTTATCTTTTCTTTTTTTCTTTTTTTTTGCAGCCGATAATCAAAAAAGAAGTCACGCACTATTTGGAACAAGGCCATTGGTTCGTTTCGATGTATAACGACGACGGCGATCTGACGACGGTGACGTTCACAGCGACCGTTTCGCAAGACATGACTCTGAGCTGTCCGAACGGGTGCAGCGGTAAAGGGGAATGCATGGTAGGCCACTGCCAGTGCAATCCCGGATTCAGCGGAGACGATTGCAGCGACAGTGAGTACAATATCATCATATAATTATCACAACAATACGATATTGTAACAATAAAGATGATGAAAAATTATCTTGTTATCATAATTATATATCATGTTTATTTTTTTAGAGCTGTACGACCGGAGAGCTTTGGTTGTTTATCCCTCTCTGTTGTTTTTTGATTTTTCACAACGATTTATACATAATTATATATTATTACAGATAACCGCGTTTAATTTTGTATCGCTTTGTTTTTTTTTTTTTTTTTTTTTTTTTATTTCACAATACAATATCATTGTTTTGACAATACAACGGCAGCTATACACTCGTCGAGAATGTGATATAATACATAATAATATTATATAGCTAACGGTTAAACGATAATCATTTACTAATAATAATATTTTTGGTTGCATAATATTTTGGGTTTGATTTTAATCGCATGCGAATCTGTATACGATTTCGATACACTCTCATATTATTGAATTTAATCATTTGAAAATACGACATTCGATAACCGGTGAATTTTTTTTCTCGAAAACTATAGGCGTTTGCCCGGTACTGTGCAGTCAAAGAGGAGAGTACATTAACGGAGAATGTCAGTGTAATCCCGGGTGGAAAGGCAAAGAGTGTAATCTGAGACACGACGAGTGCGAAGTGCCGGATTGCAACGGTCACGGCTACTGTACGAACGGGAAATGTATCTGCTCGCTCGGTTTCAAAGGGAAATATTGTTCCGAAGGTAATGCATTTATAAATAATGTACCGCACTCGAAATCACACAATATTTTCGTCGTTCTTATTCGTTTTCGTGTATAGTGGACTGCCCGAATCCAAATTGTAGCGGTCACGGGGTGTGCGTCGAAGGTACGTGTATTTGCAAAAAAGGCTGGAAAGGCGCGAATTGCGACGAAATGGACAAGGACGCGTTACAGTGTCTGCCCGACTGTTCGGGCCACGGGACATTCGATTTGGAATCGCAGACGTGCCAGTGTGAAAACATGTGGTCCGGTGACGATTGCTCGAAAGGTACGTTTCCCACGTCGTGCGATACAAGTGTCCGTAAATTACTGTGCTGCTGCTTAAAATCCTCAAGATTAAATTTCTCGACTCAGTATTTTTTTTGTTTTTTTTATATTTTCCCAAAGCATATTATACTTGCGATCTAAGGTGTTTTACGGCCGTCTTGGAAAAATACCTATATGTATAGTGACCCAATGTTATCCGCCCTATCATACTTACGATTTGTCACGTTTCATGACTAAATTTCCCTCGAAAAATTGCCACCCTAGGCGGCTGCCGATTTTGCAGCCGCATTCGACGGGCCTTGATTAATTTTTATGTATTTAGAACTATGCGATTTGGACTGTGGCACGCACGGCCATTGCGTGGGCGACACTTGCACTTGTTCAGCCGGTTGGTCCGGGCAGTATTGCAACATGAAACTGTGCGACGACCGGTGCAACGAACACGGCCAGTGCAAAAACGGCACGTGCCTGTGCGTCACCGGTTGGAACGGCAAACACTGTACGCTCGAGGGATGTCCGAACAGCTGTTCGGCACACGGACAGTGCCGGGTGAACGGCGACAACGTATGGCAATGCAAATGCTCGGATGGATGGGACGGTTTGGACTGCAATACGCAATTGGAACGGGACTGCAGCGATTCCGCGGACAACGACAAAGGTAAGTTTTGCCAAAACTATGCAAAAAAAAAAAAAAATACAACCGACGAGTATCAGGATATCGGCCGCTATAGTCGAATTCCCCCCCCCCCCCC
>CABPRJ010001905.1:867805-891357 GCA_902439185.1 Cinara cedri | reverse complement strand
AGTCGAATTCCCCCCCCCCCCGAATGTATCACGGTATAAAAAAGCACTGTCAACTGCACAATGCAAAATATACTACTTCCGAAAATAACAATAATAGTAATAATAATAAAAATGGCGATGTTTGAGTACGTAGAAATAACGGGGACGAGGTGTGAAAGTTTAAAATCTCAAAATGCACATGTTATCGCCACTAAAATTTCATCCGCCTCGCTTCGATTTGAGGGGGTGTGGGTCCGAAAATGTGTATAAAGCCTAAAAAACGTGAAATTTATATTGAAATTCAATCCCAATTTCATCGTTTCGGTCCGCCTATGAAACGACATCAAGTCCCCTAATTTTCTATTTTCGGTGTGAAATTCGACAAAAACATAACGGGTATATTTCACATACCCGAATCGTGTAAAAAATTTAAAAATTAGGCTTTTATAATACCTAAAAAAAAAAAAAATTAAAAAAAAAAATCGTATACGTATAGACGGTCTCATGGACTGCGAGGATCCGGAATGTTGTTTGAATCCGATATGTCGGAACAGTCAGCACTGTGTTTCGTCGCCAAAGCCCATCGATATATTGCTCCGGAAACAACCACCGGCGATCACAGCATCGTTTTTCGAAAGGACCAAATTCCTAATCGAAGAAGGTAGCCTGCAAAACTACGTTAGACCCGATACATTCAACGAAAGGTAAATTTGTTTTTAATTTTTTCTTTACGGTTACCGGTCGATTTAAAAATACTATTGGATAAATTAAGGGATAATTAATTAGATTAAAAAAAAAAAAAGTAAAAAAATAGGATCATACATTTCCTATTTTTTTTTTTTTTTTTTTTTTTTTTTTGTCAACTTATATTATTGTTTCGCAATATTCTCTGTGCGAAAAATATCAATATCTAAATTATAATAATAAAATAATAATTGTTTACAGAGAATATCGAAACGCCAGAAAATGATAAACACATTAAAATAATATTATAATATTATCTATCGATAATTTATTTGTATTATATTACATAAACTTGAAAATCTTAAGTGTCCATATTAATAATATTTTTTAAAAATAATTATTGTGTTTATTGTATGTACGGCGTTACCTTCGATGTTGTTGTTGTTTTTTTTTTTTTTTTTTTTTTTTTGATCTGTCTTGATAATCTTTCTATTGAAACTGCGTTGTGCCCATGTGAAAATATCCTTTCCTAAACAAAAAAAAAATTTACTCCAGTCTCTATATTATATTGATTAAATGTCGTTAGCATCGTTTCTCGACATAGTATATTATATATTATACGATAAATAAAGAATTAATTTAAATAACTATTGATTTTTTTGTATTTTCCTAGTGTTCGTGTATAGCATCAAAAAAAAAAAAAAATTAACGCGAATACACAAATATAATAATAATAATATATTTTTTTAAAAAAAAAAACAAAACAAATATATAATATACAATTAATGTCGAGAAGTTGTGTATTTGTATTTATTAATAAAACATAAAACAAATATAACGATTATTTACTATAAAAACATACCAAGCGGCTTAATGTGTATACCTATGCTTAACGTGTAATACTACTTACTACTGAAATAGGGATTCGTATTTTTTTTTTTTTTTTTTTTTAACATTTGCAAAAAAAAAAAAAAAAAAAAAATTAACAAGCTCAATAACCTAACTCAATATATATATTGTATTATATATATATATATTTTTTTTTTTTATTACTAAAACAAAGCCTAACGCTCTCTTTCGAATATTATCTTGTTTCCAGCATTTTCTGGAGTCACTTCAACACGAGGTAAGAACAATAAACGGCCATAGTTTGCCCAGAATGGATTTTGTTTTGTATTATTTTTATTACTTTTTATTTTTTATTTTTTTATTTTTTTAAAGAAAGGGAAACATCTCCCTTTATAATAAATATTTATTTTTTTTAAATTTACGGGTGTGTTTTATATACATGCCCGTTCTTATTATTCTATATTATTATTACTATATTATCTTCTCCTATATATTTCGCTTAGCAGAAAAACCAAAAATTACATACCTAAAATGTTTGATTTAATACCGGAAAACACACATACCTACTAAGTTTACACTTATTATATTTGATATTTTCAACGACCCGAAATATAAATAAATAACAACGATAAAAAAAAAAAGAAGAAGAAAAAAAGAAAAAGATAAAACAAAACGAGACGGTTTTAATAATTAATAAATATTACACAATATTACATTCAATTTAATACGATAAATTCACCATTTTATTAGGCATAAAATAATATTGTAAGCTTTTGCATGCATGACTTATACGCTTTCATCCAAAAACCCCCTTTGTATTGTGTACTCGTCAAAGCTTTATTCTTCATTCGTAGTGTAATAATAATTGTACATGTTTGTGTTGTAATAATAATAATTATTATTATTATTATTTGTGACGTTTTGTGTGTTGTACTTATACTATCCGTCAATCGGAAAATGAATAATATTTTATCAGAGACGTAACTACATTGTGATAATAATAATTATCACTTGATGCTTATTATTATAGCTCTATGGTCGATAATCGGTATTATATTATGACCGTTCTAGTGAAAATATAATTAATGTATTTTTTTTTTTTTTTTTTTTACAGATTTTTTAATTTTAATAATGCACAATATTAATTTTAATAATGCACAATATATTATCATAATTATTTATACAATATTCTTGTATATTGTAATTTGTAACAATAATGATAATAATAAATATATTAATTTACGGCCGTGGGCTTAAAATGTCAATTGACAAAGATGTCCAAACCGTGAAGTCCGAATACATAATATTATTGTGTATCCAGAATTTAACGTCCGGATATTTTAAATCGGATCATAAATAACGTATAATACGTTTAAATTTCAGGTCTTAGGACATTTTATACGTTGGTCATTTAATAGTATTGGACATTGACGTTTCGGTCATTTAAATTACTTGGACGTTAAATTCTAGACGTATATATATATATATATTGTGCATTGGACATTATTTATTTTTATTTTTTTTTTTTTTGGCCATTCGAACTAAATGACATTTTAACCCAGCATCAAATTAACATAGGTAATATTATTTACTATCGCATTTTGTGAACACACAAATACAATATTAAAAATAATAATTTAACAGCGTTCGTTCATAAACAATTTTCCTCTTTACCCTTCGTGATTGGGTATTATTATCGTTTTTATATTTATTTTTTATTTTTTTTTACGCATAGCACGTTTATAAAAAACAGTAATTTAGATTCTTTATTTTATTTTATTATTATTATTGATTTTCTTATTCTTTTTGAAAACTCGAGAAAACGTCGTGACGATCAATATTAAAATATCGTTGTCATTTCCCATATAGCCGATCGGCGGTTATTCGCGGACGAGTCGTTACGTCTACTGGAATGGGATTAATGGGCGTCAGGGTCAGTACGAATATTGCGCCCGAAGGGTTCACGTTGACTCGAGAAGACGGTTGGTTCGATCTGTTGGTGAACGGAGGAGGCGCCGTGACACTGCAGTTCGGTAGGAGCCCGTTTAAAGCGCAAACTCAAATCGTGAACGTGCCGTGGAACGAGGTACTTGATGCATTCAGTATAAAAAGCTAATGGAAACTTTGATGATCAAATAGGGTCTAAAACGATTATGTTTATTTTTTTCGGTCTCGGCAGATCGTAATTATTGAGACGATAATAATGTCGTTGACCGAAGACAAAGGAGTTCAGCTGAGCGGACAAGCGTGTAAAGCCCATGATTACGATCTAATGAAACCGGTCGTGTTGGCTTCCTGGAAACACGGGTTCCAAGGGTCTTGGTCCGACAAAAGTGCCGTGTTGGCTGAGTCACAGGTTAACAAAATTTTCATAAAAATGACAATACTACATAATATGTTTTATCCTCTCCTTATTGTCTATATTCGATGTAATAATACTCATGTGCCGTTGTATCCTTTAGGTTGTACAAGAAAGCTTCCAGATTCCGGGCACGGGGCTGAATTTAGTATACCACAGCTCCAGATCAGCCGGATATCTGTCCACCATACAGTTGCAGCTCACGCCCGACACCGTTCCGTCTACGCTGAAATTAATCCACTTACGCATAACCATCGAAGGAATACTTTTCGAGAAGACTTTCGAAGCCGATCCCGTCATAAAATACACGTATTCGTGGAACCGGCTCAATGTGTACCGACAAAACGTGTACGGTGTCACGACGGCACTGGTAAAGGTCGGTTACGAGTACACGGACTGTCGGAACATCGTCTGGGACGTGCAAACGACCAAGTTGAGCGGGAACGACATGAGCATTTCCGAGGTGGGCTCGTGGAATCTGGACATTCATCACCGGTATAATTTCCACGAGGGCATATTGCAAAAGGGCGACGGTTCCAATATTTATTTGAAACAAAAGCCCCGGATCATATTGACCACGATGGGTGACGGACATCAAAGGCCATTGGATTGCATGGACTGCGACGGCGACAGCGGACTTAAACAGAGACTTTTGGCTCCGGTCGCGTTGGCATCGGCCCCGGACGGTTCGATATACGTCGGAGATTTTAATCTCATCCGACGCATTATGACCGATGGCACGGTCAAAACCGTAGTCAGATTAAAGTAAGAACATACACAATTTGACTAGGTTTTGAGTTATAATTAAATATATATAATTTTTTTTCGTCTACTTTAGTGTTACGAGGGTTTCATATCGGTATCATATCGCAGTCAGTCCGCTGGACGGTTCTTTGTACATTTCCGACCCGGAAAGTCATCAAATTCTCAAAGTCAAAAACCCCAACAACTTCACCGATCCAGATCACAACTGGGAGCCGGCCGTCGGATCGGGCGAACGTTGTTTGCCCGGCGACGAAGCGCATTGCGGTGACGGCGCGTTGGCCAGAGACGCCAAACTTGCTTATCCGAAAGGT
Source organism: Cinara cedri (assembly GCA_902439185.1). Lineage (NCBI taxonomy): Eukaryota > Metazoa > Arthropoda > Insecta > Hemiptera > Aphididae > Cinara > Cinara cedri. The sequence continues at coordinate 886,410 of CABPRJ010001905.1, read as the reverse complement.
GTGGCCATATCTTCCGATAACGTTCTGTACTTTGCGGACGGCACCAACATTCGGATGGTGGACAAGGACGGTCTAGTGTCCACGCTCATCGGCAATCACATGCACAAATCACACTGGAAACCAATACCCTGCGAAGGCACGTTGAACACCGGTGAAGTGCACTTGAGGTGGCCGACTGATCTCAGCATCAACCCGTTGGACAACACATTGCACATTATCGACGATCACATGGTACTGAAATTGACCACGGACAACCGGTTAAAAGTCGTCGCGGGCCGCCCGATGCATTGCCCGCCGATCGGCCGTTCCGGTTTAAACACTGACCAAGAGTTGGCCATACAGACCTCGTTGGTCATGCCGCAGAGCATTGCGTTCGCCCCGAACGGCAACATGTACGTCGCCGAATCGGATTCGCAGAGAACGAACAGGATTAGATTCATCAGTAAGTGTTCGTCGACGTGTTTGAAACCGCACAAAGTTTTGCCCTATTAAGTTTTAAATATATTCTGTACCGAAAATTCGCATTAGTATCTAGATTATCGATTTCAAGAGGGCATGGTAAATAATAGGGTTGTTTCTCTTATTTATTGCTACGCTGGTCGCGTATAACTGAGGGGATGAAATATGTTATCCTCTAATCTCGATAGGATTAAACGCAAGACGAATTTCGGCAAATCTGATCTTAGAAAAAGCTATTATTATTCCTCGACAACATAATACATGTGACTTTTGTTTAATATTCTTGTTCACGTCCAATAAAATATTTTATAGTTAAAGACGTACAAGAAGTGTACTTTCCAAGTCGACAAAGTTTTATATTTATATTACTAGTAAAATGAACAACCAATGTAATTCTTTTGGGAATTCTGAGCTTAGCGATGAATAACATTATTTTGACTATGATTTGTTCAGAATTTCTCTTTGCCAGAAATCTTGTTCCAATCTAACGATTTATCCGGACCATTTTGTAGAACTTTCTATTTAATCGGTGCGTTGAGAAGGTCATTTTTTTTGATTTTCCTTGGAGGTTTTCTTAATAAATCTGATAAACTCGAAAAACTCGATAAACAACAATTACTCTGTTCAGAATCGTTTTTCGTAAACAATAGGTTACGTGCACGTATAAAATACATTTTCTCTATTATATGATATTCTATTTTCCAACTTTTCAACCATGACTTTTTTTTTAGATTTTAAATTCAGCAGTTTATCCCTGGAGCCACTTCTTTTTTGTTTTTTTTTAATTCTTGTTGATTTCTGTGTTGTCTTTTTAGGATTAACACTTTATTCCTGTTAGTTCACTTAGAATAATCGTTTTCTGATTGAAATTATTCATCATTGCTTTCAGTAGGTATGCAAATTTAATATTTCTCTATATCCTATACATTTTTCAAACTTCCCACCCGTTACGGAGTACGTTCAGCCAATTAATGTTTCAACGAAACACAATAGGTTAATCTGTAAATCGGGTTACTCGTATTAATGTTTATTCTACGTTTAGGCACCGAAGGAAAGATCTCTCGTTTCGCCGGCGCCGAGTCGAAATGTAATTGTTTGGACCGCGGTTGTGACTGCTACGAAGAAGACCATTATTTAGCGGCTACCGCGAAATTTAACACGATTTCATCGATTACCGTGTCACCCGACGGCGTGGTACACGTTGCGGACCAAGCGAATTACAGGTAAGCCGTAAAAAAGGAACGAATTCCGCGTATTTTCTCATTATCGCTGTACGGTTCAGTTATTCGCCATTTTTGACCGGTATCTCTGCTACGGCCGCTCAAATCGTGTTTATTCGTAAACAATGTTGATTTGCAATTCGATATTCCACGTGGTTATTGTTTTATTTATCTGAATCGATCGATTTACCTGGTTAAATTACAAAGACCAGATAGCACAGGACGACCGCAGTGCTGGAAAACGTGATTTTTAAGTAATAATTGAAATTTTTAATTCCATAACGTCCATAAGACTTCGAAATACACACGATTGATTAACGGTTTAGTTTCGATTTTTTTTTTTTTCGTAACATCCGTAGATCAGATTAAATCAAATCCGAACGGGAAACCGATCTTAAGACGGTCTCGGGTGGCGGCTCCACCCTGTGTAAATAGTGTCGAACGAGCATTACAGCTAATTAACCGTTAACGTCGTTTCACAGAATACGGTCGATTATGTCGAGGTCTCCGGAAGCGACGGCCACGCGGGAATACCAAGTTTACTCGCCGACCACCCAGGAGCTTTACGTGTTCAACCGTTTCGGTCAACACATCACCACCCGGAACATTCTCACGGGCGAGACGAGCTATCAGTTCACGTACAACCAGTTCACCAGCAGCGGTAAACTGAGTTCGGTCACCGACGCGGCCGGCAACAAGGTGTTCTTGTTGCGGGATCACGCGCAACAGGTGAATTCGATCGAGAACACCAAGGGTCAAAAGTGCCGGTTGCGCATGTCCCGCATGAAACTCTTGAGCGAAGTAAACACGCCTGACAACTACAACATAACGTTCGACTATTACGGGCCGTCCGGTCTGTTGCGGTCGAAATTGGACTCGGCCGGCCGCGGTTACGTTTACACTTACGACGACTTTGGCCGGTTGATCGGCGCCGTCACGCCTACCGGAAAACTCATACGGCTGGCGTTCGACTTGAGCGCGAGAGGAGCGTCCGTAATGGTGTACAACGACAACAGCCAACCGGTCACCATGTTGATCAAAGGCACTTCGGTAGAAACGAAATCTGGTTAGTTTTCCCGTGATAATTATTATCAATCCGTCGAGACCTCAGACTGGGTAACGGTTGTGACCAAGACCAAGGCCGAAATTGAGTTTGCAAGACCGAGGTCGAGTCTGCCATAGTCTTGGTCTTGGTTCGCTGTCGCCCGTGATGATGTTTATCACTAAACGATATTATTGTAAAGCTTGTAACGTTTTGTGTTTGCTCGTTCGTTATAGGCGGCGGTTCGGAAGAGCACACGTCCATAACCGGCGAAGGGGACATCGTGTCGGAGACGTCCTGGGGAAATCGCGTCACAATTGAGTCAGTACCGTACGCGGTGCTGATGGAAGAAAACTCGGTTTTGGTGGAAAGTTACCCGGTCCCCGGGAAACTGAAAACCGAAATCGGATCTGAATTGGCTAACAGGTTCGAGTGGCGGTATTACCTGAGAGGACTTTCGGGTGGAAAATTGAAACCGGGCGAAAGTAAATATTATCCTATGATATACCTGTACAATAAACGTCGGGAAGGAATTATTTTATTGACGCGCGTGCCCGAATTTACAGCTAAATCTGTAGCCCAAGTGGGGAAAAAGTTGCGGATTAACGGCGAGAACATCGTGTACCTCGAATTCGACAGGGAAAGCGGAACCGTGGCCGCGTTCATCGACGAACACATCGAACTGTTGAACATCACCTATGACGTTGCCGGAAGACCGTATAGATGGGGACCTAGGTACGTACACATATAACTAGTTGAATTACCCGGTATTTCTCAGACTCGATCCGTTCTGCGACCGAAGTCATTATGAAAGAAATTCGATTTAACGATTCAGTTCAGTTCTTATCTTTATTGCAATTAATCGCGATTGTAATCCGGTAATTCATCTTTCGATACGAGCACGTCGAACCAAGACAGTACTGTTTTAAATTTAAATGACTTGAAAACATTAGGAATTTGTACACGAAATCTCATCTCCTAATACGAGTCCCTCAGAGTTGGAATTTTTAAAAATTGGACGTTTTCGATACAATAGGTATCTACTGTGAATATCTCAAGTTACTTACTTGAGATAACATAAATTAATAATCTAAACTTAACGACGTGAGATGTTAAGTTTTTAAACGATTTCGTTTGTCCAACAGGAACAAAATATATTCGGAGGTCGAGTTGACGTACGATCGTTTTAGTAGACTGAGCGTGTGGCGTTGGGGCGACCTGAAAGAAATGTACGGTTACGACCGGGCCGGGCGGCTGGCCGAAATCCGGTACGCCGACGGTAAATCCACGTTGTACGTGTTCAAAGACATGTTCAGCAGCCTGGTAAGAAACGACGACGACAACGTATTATTGTCGTTCGGTTTAAAAAAAAAAAAAAAAACATTTAAAAAACGAATACCTATTTTTAAAACGCGTAGCCATTGAAAGTGACCACGCCGAGAGGAAGCGATTATCTGTTGCAATACGACGAATCCGGTGCTCTGCAGTCGCTGACCACTCCCCGTGGACATATACACGCGTTTTCCGTTCAGACGTCGCTGGGCTTCTACAAGTACCAGTACCATTCGCCGGTGAGCCCGCACCCGTACGAGCTGAGGTACGACGACAACGCCAACATTTTGGCGAAAATCTATCCGCACCAGTCCGGACGCGTGTCCTACCTGTACGATCAACACGGAAACATCGAAATAATATTGGCCGGTACGTACACTTTTGGGTCTACTGTTGTTAATGTTCGAGGTTTTTCAAAACAAATCAAAAAATTAAATTAAAACCGACCACGCACGTTTCGATTGTTAGTATATTTTTTTTTTTAACCCCGTGTACTCGACGCGCTTTTGCAGGGCTCATGTCCATACACTATACGTACCAGGCCAACACGAATCTGGTGAAGAACATCAACGTCGTCGAACCCGGTTTCGAACTGAAACACGAAATCCGTTATCATTTGGGCACGCTCAAGGACGAACGGTATTCGTTCAACGCTAAATGCGGATTGCACAATACGCATTTCAAGTACGTTTCCACAGTATTAGTGACCCATCGAAACGGAAACGCGCGTCTTCCACGACATTATTCATTGGTTGTTTAATTGTGTTTTGTAGATACCAGGTAGACGGTAACGCGCGAGTTACTTCCGTTGACGTGACGATCGGTAACAAAGAATTGTCGCAACTGAAACTGAAATACAATCAAAACCTCGGAACGTTGGAAAGCGTCAGCGACTTGCGGATATACAAAAACACGTTTAACAAGAGCGTCATACACGACACGGCACATCAGTTTTCATCGATGTCCGAGTACGACAATCACGGCCGGTTGAAATCGGTCGTAACCAACATCAAGTCAGCGGACGTGTACAGGTACGGTTATACGTCCGATATTATATTATAGCATTACGATCGGTTTTAATATTTCCACGGCGGCGAAAATATTTGACCACGGTGATTTTCTTACAGAATGGAATTGGAATACGACGTCCGGAATAGGATTTCGTCTCAAAAGATCACACTGCGCCATACCAAAATCCAAAATACGATGACTTATAGCGCTGACGGACATTTGTTCGAGGTGGCCGGCAGTAGCGACTGGAAGTACATTTACGACGAAAACGGTAACATTATAGGCGTCATGGATTACGGACAAAAGTTGACGTTAGGTTACGACGTCGGCGATAGAGTCGTACAAGTGAGTGAACGTAGAACAATTAAATAAAAAAAATTCAATAAAACTTACCGTGTTGAATACTAGGGTAAATAAAGTGCTAAATATAAAATAACCGTATAAAATCGACAGCGTTCACGAGCATTGTAAACGCACTGAAACTTTAACGAAAACGTTTGTTTTATTTCGCTCCTTAGGTGGCCGACGTACAACTTTACAGTTACGACACTCGCGGGTTCGTGTCGAAAAGGGGAGAAACTCACTTGAACTACAACGACATGGGACTGCTGAGCGACGCCACCGAGAGCGACCGTTTCAGCGTTTCGTATTACTACGACCACAAGAACCGTTTGTTGGGCATCCAAAACGCCGGCGAGAACGTCACTCAGTTCCTCTATTCCGACCCCCACCGGCCCGATTTAGTGATGGCCATACACTATCCGAGTACCGGCAGGACTAGCCATTATCTGTACGACGAGCGAAACGCTTTGGTCGCGATCGACACGCCCGAACAAAGGTACTCATTGTACCCGAACGACATATTTAAAACGATTATTTAACTCGATTGTTCTCGTCTTAGGTACTTTGTCGTTTCTGACCAAAACGGATCTCCGTTGGCCATGTTCGACGTCGAAGGTAACATCGTTAAAGAGATCACCCGGACGCCGTTCGGCGGACTAAGAAAAGACACACATCCGGACTTTTACATACCCATCGATTTCCACGGTGGCATCTTGGACCCGCACACCAGGCTCGTATACCTCAACAAGAAATGGTACGACCCGTCCGTCGGCCAATGGATCACGCCGGACTGGGAAAGGCTATCGTCGAGGCTCAGCTATCCGACGGACATATTCATCTACAGGTTCCAAAACAACGATCCCGTTGGCTCGAGTACCGCCCAAAACATTAATTACATGACAGGTATTGTGCCGGCGCACTTTATTCTGTTTTTATGCAAATGTCACTTATGCGTCATTTTTCGTTACAGATCTGAACAGTTGGTTGAAACTCTACGGTTACGACATCGGAAAAATGATTGGTTCGACGTACACCAGAACTCAACTACACCAACCGAGTGCAAAAGTGTCTTCTCCTCAACTCACTCCGCAATTCAACGTTGTTTCCGGACTTCAGTGTATCGTAGAAAAGGTAATATCACACTCAAAAAAAAAAAAAACACAAATCTCGTGCCGGTAAATCTCATTTTTTTTCTTTCGCATTCATCCAAATCGTCCTCGCGTATACCCATCATCCTCATATCATTCTCAATAACACCCAACCATATCTTTTTCTCTCCCCATTTTCCCTCTTATATTTATTTGCATTACATTTCTTATTGCTTCTGATTCCTCTATCCTCATAACATTTCCAAACCATCTCAGTCCATTTCATCGAATTTTGTCTACTATCAAAGCCATACCTAAGCTTCCTCTTATGTACTGATTCCTAATCCATTTTTATCTCTGTCAGTAAGAAAAAAATTACAAATTATTATGTACTTATAGGAAATGTCACTGTTCGGCGAATTTGGATTCATTCCTGAGCCACTGCTGAAAATGGAAACCCAGACAAGAAACCTGTTGCCCAGAGTGGCTTTCCAGAGGTCGATATTCGGCGAGGGCGTGCTGGTTTCACGTAACAACGAAGGTCTGGCGTTGATATCCGTCGTGGACAGCGATAACAGTGTCGTGCAAGACGTCGTCATGTCCGTGTTCAACGGTTCGTACTTCTTGGACTTGCACTTTGAACAGCATGACAAGGACTTGTTCTATTTCGTCAAGGTGAGTGACTATTTCTTCCGTTCCGTTTCTATAAATTTCTCTATTATCATCCCGAGTCTGTATAATAACAGCTACTAATGTCACTGTTTTTTTTTTTTTTTATCAGGACAACGCGTTGAAACAGAACGACGACATGGAAGAACTGAAACGGTTAGGCGGCATGTTCAACGTGACCACGCACGAGACGACGGACGGCAAGGAGCTAAGACTGTTAAGCGCCGAGGCGTTGATATCGATTCGGTACGGTACGGACCCTCAACAGGAACGGCACCGGTTACTGAAGCACGCGCACAAGCGCGCGGTGGAACGGGCCTGGGAATCGGAACGGGCGCTGGTCGGCGCCGGATCCCGGGGCGCCAGGGCCGAGTGGAACGCCGAGGAACGCGAAGAGCTGGTGAGCCGCGGCCGGGTGGACGGGTACGAGGGCCTGGACGTGCACGAGGTGAGCGGCCGCCGGTCGCAGTTGGCCGACGACCCGGGTAACATACAGTTCCACAAGACGCCCAACCGGAAGAAACGCAACCGGAGGACGCACTATAAGAAGTCGACATAGGGACGGATGAACGGTACTTAACTACAGGGCCTTGAAAGGGCCAATCAAAAGGCCTAATCGACATATAATTATTATTATTATTATTATTATTATTATTATATATATACATAAATATATACGTATAGTGCCAACGTTTACTTATTATTACGTATTATTATTATTATTATTATTATTATTTTATACGTATAACTTTCCACGTGTTATCATTATTATTACCTATTATTATTATCATTATTATTATTATTATTATTTATTGATTTATTGATTTATTATTATTATTATACTCGCTTAACTTGTACGTCCTTCCCGCTCTTCCTCACCCCCGCCCCCCCCCATCCACTACTCGCGAGGAAAACGATCGAATTTTTATTTTTTTTGTGATACTTTCCCTCTCTGCGACCTACCCGCCCCCGTCGTTTCTCTCGGTGTCCCGGACGTTACGCGAAAAAGTTTGTTTTGTTTTTTGATTTCACACGAAAATGCTCAATTTCCGTCCAAATGGATAAACGGCACACGTACGTCCGTTCGTATATCATTTACAATTTATTATTGTTCACCATTATTGTACGTTGTTCGCACCACCGCCTTCCGGGCTTTGATTGTTTTTCGGGAAATAAAAGTATCTAGTCATTAATTCGCGAGCGAGTAGAATATATTTGAAACGGGGGAAAAAAAAACAAACAAACAACAACAACACGATCGTATTTTCTAACGTTTTCTTCGGTGCCCCCGTGCGAGGTCCCGTCGGCGTGCTTTTTCCCGACTCCTGGACGTCCGTTTGACGTGAACTGTGCGCGTGGGGGAGGGGTGGAGGAGGAGAAACACGGGTACGCACACTTGCATTGATTATGAAATATATTTTTATACACCGACGTTTTAAATGATAAATAATAAGAAATAATTTTACTACATTATGTTATTCGAATCGTTTGATCTTTTGGTACAACAAACCGTATCCACCTTGTCACGAAGTTTTTTAAAAAAAAAAATCTCTTCGTATATTTCGTCCCTCCACCCCCGTTATATTTTCACTATCGTAATTTTCCGTGCGACGGTACGATGACGAATCATCGACCGAGAGACCTACGATTATCGCGGCGTCCGTTCGCGCTAAACCTATGCCGAGAGGAAGAAGGGGGTGGGAGAGATACAACACTGTCCCCGTTGTAAATATTTTACTGTACCTATATATTATCATAACCATTGAAAAGTCAACTGAATAATTTGTAAATACGATTGTTAAAAAAAAAAAAAAATAATAATAAAATATTCCCTCCCCCCCTCCGTGCAATTGTTTATTATTTTTTCTTTTTGTTTGTTTTTTTTTTTTTTTTTTTTTTTTTTTTTGGTGTTCTTACAACTTTCGTTTGTTTTTTTTTTCGTTTTATAATAATAATAATAATAATATTATTACAACTATGTATAGCGTGTGTGTACACACATTGAAATTATTATTACTACCGTCATAATAATACCCGACTTATATATTGTGTATTTATTGGTAAAAAAAAAAAATATATATATATATATATACGTATATTAAAAACCACTGTAAATATTATAATTAACGTGTTACCATAATCGATAAAAAAAAAAGTGTAGTATATTGTAATTTTTTAAATATTACGTCGGATAATACGAATAATAATAATTATTGATAATATTGTAAATTTGTATTATTTAAACGCGCTTGCATGATGACAATTTACCCAGAGAAAAACGAAAAAAAAAATAATGTAGATCATATTATTATAATATTATTACAATAAATACGAGTTGGGCTTTATTTTCGGTTGGTTATTTTTTTTTTTTATTATTATTATTATTTTATTATTTGGGCGTAAAATAAAAAAAATATTAATACACGTATTTTTACTGAGGCGTAACGACGACGGGCGACGGTATATTATTATCATTATTATTATACATATAGTACCTCTATAATATTATATATATATATTTTTTTATGAACCTGTTTGATTTCCTCCCCCCCTGTTCTTCGCGGTTTTCGTTCTCGCGTCGATGATTAATACCTATTGAATAATATCGTCGCACGGACGCGCCTACGGGTTCTCGGATGCTGTGTACAGCGAACGCGGTCGCGGTCGCCGTTTCCGTTTCCTTTCCGAGACCGGGGAAAAACTTTGTAGCGGTGTGTGATACGAAAAATAAAAAAAAAAAAAAAAAACAGTAACACGCGTTGGTTTTCGTTTTGTCGGGGTTTTATGTTTTTTTTTTTTTTACCGGACCCGGGACGCGTTCTCGTCGACTCGTAGCCATCATATTATTATTATTATTATTATTATTATTGTTATTATTATACAGCCTATACCTATATTATTATTATTATTATTATTATTATTATCATTATCGTCATAGTTGTCTTGTAAATAAACTTTTATTTTTATTATTATTATTATTATTTTTTTGTTTTTCGTGCAGACTTATTATTACGATATTATATACTGTACATAAACGTAATTTATATTTATAAATATATTATTACGCATAATCATCATATTATATTAAGACGATTATGAATATTAGTTTTGGAATAACACTACGGATGATATGATACGGACGATGATAATATTTATTATTGAAATAAAAATTGAATTAGTTATACATTGTGCAGTTGTTGTTGTTGTTGTTTTTTTTTTTATAATTATTACAAAAGTTTGTGGGGGCAGTAGAGGTACGGTGGATAAAGTTTGATAGTCGGGAGTTTTAGGAGTTCCGTGACTATTGACCCGAACGATTTCGAAACCGAATTGGCTCCACTGATTGTATCTGTCAAGGTGCGTTTGTACTATCGACGATAGTTTTGGACGAATCGCCCCGAATTGATGCGTTATTATTTTATTTTGAATTCGAATTACAATTTTTTTTTTTCAATTTAAATTTATTTGATTGTTTGACGATAAAGTAGCGAAACCGAAATAGTAATAACTGAGGTGTAACTCTCACAGAACCGAACAACAACGAGACAAAAAGGTGTATTGTTGATTATACGGATAATTCGGATTTTTCGGGGTGCATACATGAACATGCAATGTCAAAGAAATTTCCGAATGTTTACAAATTAATGGTAGTGGGCATGAAAATTATAAATTTCTTCTATGGCGTGTGATTGCTCTTTTTCTGTTTTGCGTGGATTTAAAAACCAGTAACAGTAACGAGCGAGGATGGGCGAATGAAGTTTTACAAAGATAACTTATGAAATATCGAAAGAGATGTCCACGTCAATGGTGAGATAATGCTGAACGAATTCGTACTATCAAACAGACAATTTAGATTGTCTACATTTAATTGATTATAATCTCTAAGCCATTTATATAATAAACAAACAAAATGCTCAATTATGATTAAATAATAAAAATAATCAATTACGTCGAATGAATGCATTTAATAAAGATAATTATCAAAAACATTACACGAATACGCAATATCATAGGGAGGGGGGATAGGTTGGTCTCGGCCCACACGGGTCTGAGCTCTGTGCACCATACATTATTTTAATTGTCCTTAATTTTCCACTCAACACATGCGATATGTTTCTCTCCGAATTAAACGAAACGAAATTCAAGAATTTCAATTGTTCTTCGAGCGGATTAAAGTAACAGAAAATAATGGGTTTAATTTTAGATTCCGAGTGAAACGAGGAATGTATTGTTTTTACTAAAATGAGTTTTTTTTTTTTTTTTTTTTTTTTGTACGAGTCTGTTAACGACGTTTCTACATAAAATCACACTAAAATCAAAAAAATGTATAGGAACTTTCATACAACATTTTTCGATCCGATTTGTGATCCATTGAGGAGATCGGCTTTCGATTTTCCTTTTAATTTTCTTAACAAATAGAAAAATTGGCAACTGTTTTTTTAGAATTTATGTTGATTTCTATGTGACTTTGGTAACAAGGAAAAAACAATTTGTATCAAAAACAGTAGTCACGTCTGCTCTCTTAGGAATTCAACATTTTATCATATTATTTAGAAAACGAAAGCCCTTAGGTAATGCAACAATTAACTTACTCATATCGGGAATGATATATATCACTTTCTACTTAAGGCGTACAAATAAGTTTTAGGAATTAGCTTGTTTGAGGTTTTAGTTGGTTGGTGTTTTTTTCTAAAAACAGTAAGAAATATAAACAAACATTGAACTGAATACCCAGTTACAGTAATATTTGACTAGAAAATTATTATTAAAAATAAACATGATAATAATAAATAACATTCAAATTTTAAATAGCAATAAAGTACTGTTTTACAAACTTATATTTTCATATTTATTATCTTGGATTTTTTTTTTTTATCTCTTTTTAAAACTATTTCTTTTATCTCTTTTCAAAACTATTTCTTTAGTTTCTTCAGCTTTTTTTTAAAATTTTTTACTATAACAATTTTTTTTTTTTTTGCGAGAAGCGAGGAATTTACTGGTTTTACATTGATGTTTTTATTTTTTTTTTTATACAAAATTTCTACCAAAAATATTGCTCTGTTGTATCAAGCACATTTTCTGAAAGAAAATTTTATCTAGTTGGTACATTAAGAAAGACATTTTTGATTTTCTAAGCAGCTTGCATAATTATTGAGAAAAACTAGGAAATAACGTAGAGAAGACTGAAAATTTACCAAAACAATGGTTTTATTATTTTCAATTTTGTTTTTCTAATGTAATTCAGTTAAAAATGTTAGTAGGGACCTGAAAATTGAACAAATTTGTATCTTTGCTTTCTCTAAACGTGATAAAATTTCAAAATATTTGTTTCATTTTTAAGCTATATTTAGACATTGTAATTTTACATGTTTTTACGTAATTTTTATTTGGTATGTACTTTATGAATAAAATATTGTAAAACTAAACAGAAACGCTTGAAAATTCAACTGGAGGTTCAATATAAGTCGTACTTTGTGGTCAAAAATAAAAAAAAAAAAGTAGTATTTTTATGTAGTATTTTTTTTTTTTTTTATAATAGTTTTAAAAATCAACTTTTGACGGAAATCGTAAATATTACGACCCTTAAAAACATGTACATCTAAACTTCACTTTGGTTCGTTTTTCATCAGCAATGATTAATCGTTGCGTACAAATATAAATTAAATTCCCCCCTATACCGTACCTTCCCAACTTCTCACATACAACAGTGGCCCATCCATAGTGTGAATTATGTCCGTATTTTTCATTAGTGTAGATACAGGAAATATTGGATTCTAAATACATCCTACAAACTATGATAATTATCAATGGCACCAAGACAACTGGGAAGAATTCGATTCTAACGATAACGCTCTGCTGCGAATAATTAGGTTTTTTTTTTTTCGTGCGTGATTTGAATATTTTATGTTGCAAGTATTTTTACATAATATTTATATGACATCGGTATGAAACAAATTTTTTAATCATAAACGAGTTTTTGTCGAATTTTCTAAAAGTATAGAGACTATTGTCTGTTGTTATATATATTTCCCCGGCTACACATTTGGATACTTCTAACGACTACCCGTGGACTAAATGAGCTTAAACTCGGGAATTGGACTTATTTAGTTATACTACGATTATAGACTATAGTATTAAATTTGGGTTGAATTTCATCGTGTTGTCATCGGATTGAGAGTGTTTTCAGGATTTAGACATTTTTAAAGACACCTCAGATTAACGTAGGTGGTTGAAATAAAATACATAATAATATTTTAGTACATATTCCAGTTTTCCTACGTTTTTCGAGTATTTCTCCATTATAAAGAAAACTACGAAAACAATTTTAAAATAATTAGCTCCTAAAAGCATCAGCTAGACAATATTTGCCACCAGAGATCACTCCCGATTTTGATGATGCCGTCGAAAAGTTGTCTCAGAATCTAACAAGTGCGAATCCCATTTGAAAATAGATAGACGTGCGAGAAGAAACCGTAAAATAATATGTAAACAACAATGTTAAAAAATTAGACAGACGAAAATTAATCTATTAATAAAACTCGTGTGCCATATTTGTTTGATTGATTAATTTACACCGCCAGACAGGTTGTACGTAATATTAATTCTATTCCCGCGCTACAATAGAAAATACAGTCGCTATTCATTAGGTATTTATCGTTGGTATACGAAAAAATATTTCCGATTGCGGACAAGGAATAAAAATTAACATGTAGCGTCGGTCGTTCGTTCGGTTTTTGTTCACAATTTTCCGGTCACGAGCGGCGAATTCAGAGGGGAATTCGAAAACGCACGTTATAAGGCATATAATAAAAATCAAACAAGAGTATAATATTAAGGCCAACAGTATATATTCGGGAGAAAACAGGGGTGGGGGGGTGGGGTGGAGGAGGGGTGATCGTTCTCGGCCCGGGACCTGCCACTGCAAAAAATATTCTAGAAAGTACATTAGGTATTATTATTATTATTATTATTATTATTATTATTATTATTATCATTATAATCTGCGTTCAGTAAATTATCTCGAAAGTTTCCTCCAGCGACTTTGCGAGTATGGTGATGTTTACTGGCGCGCGCACAAGAAGAGTGTATATATTTAATAAAACACATCGTCGTCAATCTATAATAGTGTTTTGTTAGGAATTTAAAAGCATGTACGGTGTCTCCAAGGACCGAGTTTAAGATTACGTCGCCGTCGTCGGAGTTGTAGTTGCGCAATCTCGAGTTTGTGTTGTATTTTGTAATTATTATTAAATTATACAAAAGTTTTCCCCCGCCACCGCGTCGACAAAAGGTCAGGATCGCCGACCTAACATGTCACAACATGTGGGACACCGTTTTTTTTCAAAATTGTTTTACGGTTTATGGAAATATGTATTTTCCGAAGTTCAATCGGTTCTCGAATTCGGTCGTAACCTTCATTTTTTTTTTTTTTTAGAGTAACCCTTATAAAATTATAAGATTACTATTGATTAAACTCGGGTAAACTGCTATGAAATGTTTCTGTACTTTTGATGCGCCTGTCTTCCCAGATGGCAAAATCTCATTATAATATAAATTTTTATAAAAGTACATTTGTGTACACCAGTGCCAGGGGAAGGCGGAGGGGGTGGTGGTGGGAGAAGAATGGGGGAATGTCCCCTTGTTTTTTCTTTATTGGTTATTTTTGTGTATTTTATCGTTCAACAAAATATAGTTACTCACATAAAAATGATAAGTGCACTCTCCCACAAAAAAAAATAAAAAAAAAAATTACAAAATTAATTTAACTCACAAACATACTTCGGGAGGGGATCACAACCACCAACCCCCTCGTTCTCTAGTTGCGTCACTTTATTTTATCAATGTTATTAATAATATTATTTTCGAAATTAATTAAAAATAGTATAATGATTTATTTTATACGGTTATAAATAATTATATGTTCTAAGGTTATAGCTAAGTATTATAATTATAATGGAACCATATGGTTTTATTAATAATATTATGAGTAAATTATAATTAAAATGTTATAATGTGATTTTTAAAATGATATTATTTTTGTCATAAATTAATAATTATACAGTAATATTTATTTTCAATTACTGCAGTAATATTACGAAATATAATGTAAATAAAATAATATTCTATTGTTTTAATAGTAATTGTTATACCTTATGAACGGGAGCACAAATAAATAAGACTTGCGCGTGTGTGACGGCGGTCAACAGACTGACTGTCAACTGCCGTGGGGTTTATTACTAACCGCACCGCGGCAGTACGGCCCGCAGTAACGGATAAGCTGCTAAGTAGTATAACAGTTGGGAATTACAGTATGCAACAATAATATGTCAAATGTATTGAAGTAATAATATCTTAGTATTATTATCATTACTAATTTGCTATTTGGGTTTACATGTGTAGGCATATTCGTTCAAATTTCCGTTTATAGAATTTATTACGAAAAGTAAACGATAAAACAAATTTGGCCGTGCAAACCTGCGTTAAATAAGTTTGTATTGTGGTATTGCTCAATTTCACGAAACGTACTTGTCTGCGGTCAATTTTTCGATATTTAAAATACGTAAAAATATTTATTTTAACACGAATTCTTCCTTGTACGTATAATTATAATTTATTTTTAGTAGTTTTGTTTTTGCGAAATAGATAATTTCATGCAGGCACGGTCTATTTAGGGGCATGGGTAAATTCCTCATAGTACCTAACGTTTATTAAATTATTTAGTATGAAACTATAGGGTTTCTTAACTAAAACCAGTGTGCATCCTCATTGTTTCCCTTAAACTCATAAGCTCGACTAAGATCTAGATTGTCAATGTAAGCACATACCTAGAGGTAGGCAATGGATGTCTTATTTCTTGTAATAGATACTAAAAGTATTCCAAAATCAAACATGTTAAAATTGTTTAAATAGTATAATTTCGTATCATCATATTCACTCACAGTAGCGTAAAAGAAGTTCTGTAAGTCTATAACCGTATATTTTTATTTGTTTAATCGATGCGGGAGGTATTTGCTCAGTTGAGTGGGTTGTGAGTGTGAGACACTTGAGGACGAGTGAGTTGGCTTAAACTTAAATGTTTTTGTAAAAAGCATTATGGTGTTAAAAAGCGAGTTAAACTAGTTGAATTTGTTTAATAATAGCCATCCAATGTATCGGAGGTGAAGGGTATTCAATCAATACATGGATGGGTAGTTTAGTGAATGGTTCAAATAAATATTAATTGTTGTCACACACATGATATAACTCGGGTCAGATGTGTAAAAGACATTTTTTTTTAAAAATTTATTTTAAATACAAGAACAGAAATTTTTTTTCAAAAATTATTACTTATAATTAGATAGTCTAGGTAACAATTGTATTAAAACACAATTGATTTTTTAATTTTTATTAACACCTGTTAGGACTGTGGTCATGGTGAGTACTCCCTTGGTTATCTATATATTATATAAAAGCCAAATACCACTCACTTACTAATCGCTATATCTCAAAAATACACAATCTACGAACTTGAAATTTGGAATTGAAGTTTCTCTAATAACCTAGATGTGCAATAAGAAAGGATTTTAAAAATGGGAACGGGTGCAGCCACTCTTATAGATAATTTAATGTATACCTGTAAGAAACAATAAACCATTGTTTACGAACATTTTACCAATTTCCCTACATTTTTCCCGGTTTTTGAAATTTGATGAGAAAACTCATGAGAAAATCAAAAAAATGACTTTTCTAAAGTACCTGCCAGTCGGATTTCTTTTTAGAAAAATTGCTATCGTTATTAAATTGCTGGTAGAAAAGTTGCGCACAGAAATAAAAATCGTAATATATTTTAACTAATACACCTAAATTTTCAAAATTTCCAAAATCATCGGCCGACTTTTTTTTGTAATAAGCGTTTTGAAATCAAATTTAAATTAAAATCGCAACATAAGTTATTGCACTTCAAATTATGTATTACCGAACAGCGCTTAGAATCGTATTTCGTTAAGCAATGATGTATATGGTTTTATGATCAGTGATATAGTACGGCAAGAGGGTAAGTTATCATAACCGAATTTCACACAGACAACTATTACACGGTAATGAAAAAAATAGAGGAAGGGGTCTAGCATCAAAATTGAGGAACACCCTAGCGCTTATTATAGGAAATAGAATATACCTCACACACCTCTTGATGATCACGTCTCTTCTCTAGAAATATTAATACGGACATAACTTTTAAATTATTTATCAAATACGTATGATGTATATTATTTTTAACTTTTTAGAATAATGTCTACTGCAAATGGGCTATTTTAGACATTTTAAAATTGAACGATTAAAAAATTATTGTTTTTTCTACAGTGATTAAGAGTTGGTCATTGAAACTCGATTCGCTTCTAAATATATATCAATATGAAAGAAAATTTGATTGAAAAAAAAAGTAGAAGCATTTTTAATGACAGAAAAAGTTTTTTTATGAGAAAATAAAGTTACACATCTTTAAATGAAGCATTAAATATTATAAAACGGACTAAGAAAAAAAAGTTTTTTTTTTTCCTATTTAAGGAATAATATTCTTTCTATTCAAAATACAGTGTTCACTATTCGTGATTAAAGTATTTAAAAAAATATATTATTACTAGCTGTTCCGCGTCCGTCGTTGCCCGTGTCAATTTTTATTATTTTTACCTTTATTTCCGTTTTGTTTTGTCCGTATCAGTGTGTTGAACTAAGAAATATAAGCGGAAAGTAGGTAGTCCGCGGACTAAAAGTGTTCTAAAGTATGTGTATCATACATTTATTTCATTCGTGTTACCCACACAACGCACAGGGATTAAACTATATATCCACAATAACAACTCTAAAATTACGAGGACATGATAGTACTGTAGTGTTGTTTGACCAAAAAATAAAAAATTCAAAGATGACGTTTTACGTGTTTTCACTTTTCACTTACCCACCCGGTACAAAGCATAGTTTTTTTATCCTATTTCAAGCCAAAAATAGACCGGCAGACAATCAGACAGTCTCTTTATTCCGTTATAGTCGTTATGGTATTTTTATGTCCGTTTATTATTTTATTTTTTCGTTTAGATTTGTTTTTCATTTCATCCGCTTGTCACTGCGGTAATCCGTAATCGAACAAGAATAATATAGTTTTCGTGCCGAAAATACTTCAAAAACATTCCGCCCCTACCCCCCCCCGCCTTCCACCCCCCTATTCCACCTCCTCCGAGACGAAACGTATCCGGCGGTCGTCAGCCTCTATACGAAAATGCATCAAAACCGGTAGCTCGGTAGTTTTTCGCGCGGGAGAGTGACAACAAACGCCCGTCCGCCCGCACGAACATTCGCGTGTACAATGTTAGCGTACGTGCGGGATACCGCTCAGAATACCGTCCCGCGTCGCCCGCGTCTGCGCACCGGTCCGCGTAACGGCCGAAATCGCGCCCCCCACCCCAC